>MNCI01005887.1:184033-197345 GCA_015680685.1 Gnetum montanum
GACACTCTTGCATAGGTTTGATATCTTTCGTTAAAGAGTTCTACCATTGTTGGCCAACATTGTATTGAATTTGGTTTTAAAGATCTATACCATACTTTTGCTTGGCCAACAAGTGTCATAGGAAAGAGCTTGAGTTTTTTCCACCCATTATCAATGTTGTTCCATGCATAGGCATCGTAGGAGACTTGTAAATGTTGTTGTGAATCTAAGCCTTAACCTCCTGAGAAATTGGGAAAGTTGTTTAAATCAAGCCTGGGTAGACGGCTCTCTTTACGATGCCTACAGGAGATTCGAACAACCTCTTGTATTTGCGTTAAACTTGTAGTGGCCAATAGGGATTCATCGTCATTGGGTAAGTTATGCTTTCATGCATTAGGATGACGTTGCTTCTATTTTTGTTTATAAGAAATCCCCACCTCGAGTTACGTACTCCAATCTTTAGTGTCATATAGTTCATTGGTTCTCCAATGAACTTCCTCACTAGATGTGGCATTATTAAGTCTTGTAGGAGAGGCATGGTTATGGAATTGTGTGTGAATTTGTATGTGACCTTTTTATAATTATTTCTTCCTAAAAGATATATCATTAAGTCCTGTACAATGACCTTGTATGATATAACTAATCTAGATAACTAGCATCGTCCCCGAAAACGGTGCCAATGATGAGTGGCGAGGTACCCCTACACTCAACCATACAAATACGAGCATTTTACGCATGATCCGGTCGAACTCCGTAGATAGACTAGTTGTGGTATCTAGATAGTTATCCTTAGGTTGCAGTTCGCTATCTTCCCATCTAGACTAGTGTTAACTTTGTCACGTATGGTTTAGTCCAAAGTGAGATGTATGATGTATGATGTATTCTTATGCTAATGCTACTCCTGGGTGTGATGGTAAATAATATTACTAAGCTAAGAGAGAGAGAGAGAGAGAATCTAAGCTAGCCTAAGTGCAATGAGTATCCTTTCCTCAATCATCCATACACACCTTGGACCTCATGCATGACTACCATTGGGATTACCAAGTGCAGATCCTAGGTACGCTACTGGGTTACCAAGTAGTCACACTTAAATGCTCATGATCGAGTCGTACTCATTCCGCATTTATCAGGAGTTTAGGGTGAGAGATATTAACTAAGAAAGTAGTAAATAATAATTAAGTAAATAATTAAACTAAGTGAATGCTGCAATGATGAAGTAATCTTGATCTTTATTTCCTGTCATGTGCATGTCCAAGTACGTCACACTTGAATAAGGATGTTGTACAATTACAATCACCACATTGCGGGCATACACTGGGAGAAAAGGGTTGAGAAAAGAACTACTTAAAACTTAACACTTAAACTAAGAACTGAAAAAACTTCCTATTAGATCTGTCTACCTCTTATTTATCGATGAGGAGACATGCTGTGATATCGCAGTTAACTAAAATGACGACTCATCAGCAGTCAACTATAAAACCTTGCCAAATCTCATAGATGAGTTTTTTTTTTCAAATTTTGCAAATGCTAAGGCCTTCCCCAAATGTGATGCTAAGGCATTCCCGAGATGTGATGTGTAGTAATCACATGATCAAAGATGATTTGAAGACACTGCAAATAAATAAAGGTCTAGCTCTTCATAGAGGTGAATGGTGAAAAAGAACTCATGTAGCAAACCCCATTTTGTTGGGACAAGGCTAGAATGATGATGATGATGATAAATTCATAAACCTACCAAACAATATAATCATCTTGATGCATTTACCCTACCAACATGGGCTACTTGTTAACTAGGTAAAGATTTGAAGAAAATTTTTATATGGTCACCTTAAGAATAAATATCATCTTCATCTTGGTGCCTTTATCCCATCTATGAAGTTTCCCTCCATGTTGAAATCATTACTTCATGTTATGTTTTAAAGTCAAATTGTAGACATATAGTGTTTAGAGTTAATGTTATATTTTGAAGTTGGATGTTATGTGAGGGACCAAAGAGGGTTCCTAATTTTGTGAAAATTTTCATGTTATAAAAGCTCTTAATCTCTCCCTCTTCCTCCCTCTCTAATCATTGTAGTAATGCCTCACATTAAGATTGCATCCTAGTCATGCTCCAATTTTAGTTAAAAAAACAAATCATAATGCCACCATGAGTATGCCACCATGAGTAAACTTCTCATTAAATAAAACCAATAGGAAAACTTTGCGATCTATTAAAAACTAATGTGCATATAAGAATCGCTCTGGCTATTATTCTTCAGCTCTCAATCTTTTATACTAATTTGTTAAAGGCTCAACAAATGCATAGAGAGCACATGATTATGATGAAGTCAATTTTCATATCTTAAGATACTAAGAAGGTTGATCATGAGTTGGTTGCAAGTTGGCTATGCTTTTTTATAAGTCACAATAGCAATAATCTATGAACATGCACTTAGTGTAAGAAAACCATGAGTCATCTTCTATGAAAAAATAAGAATCATAGGTCTAAGCACAAGTCTTAGTTTATACTAGAAGATGGATCAGAACACAAGTGCAAATATAGCATGAGGTAAACATGAGCAAATTGAGTGTGGAAATATGTTAATCAAGACTATCCTTGCCATCATGATCCAAATAACATAACAAGAAAACAAACAAGACAATTGGACAAGGATGAAAACTAAGGTGCATGTGTAAAAATGATCATATGTGCTAGTGTTAATTTAGGTAATGATAATTGTTAAAGACACCTTCAAATAATATTGGAATGCTCTCCAAGAAGATTTCAAGGTAACATGACTAATGAACAATTGAAAAAAATGAATTATGGACAAAATGAAGTTTGATATTCTGAAGATATATATAGGTAAACCTATTAAGGATTTTCTAGGGAGGTTGTTTATTATTTTAAGAAATCTTGATGAATATTAATGGCTATGCAATGAAGCAAAAGGTTAACAAAATCATTTAAATTTTGTTTAATGACCATAGATTTAAAAATACAATGGTTATAATTTTCTAAATTGAAAATATTAATGTGTATACTATTGATAAATTGTTATCTCTCTTATAGCATTAGAATTAGAAGATTTGAATATGGTTAACTCTAATGAAAATGCTAATGTAGCTAAATAGAAGAAGATCAAACTTCCAAATAGATGAAAGATCCTTCCAAAATTAGTGAAATCAAAATTTTAGAGGTGATTATTTAAGAATAAGAGGTAACTTCAAATGTAGATGATGTTGAAGAACTTGTTACAATTAAATAAGTAGCCTTGGTGCACTAATCTCATTCATTATATAGTGTAGTATTATACAATTAAAGCAGTCATGATGCATCCTTCACATGAACTAGCATTGTAATAAGAAGAGACACTATGAAGGCAAGTATTAGCGAAAGATTGAGCTACAAACACTTAAAATTCAAGATAATTCAAAGTCATCTTTGTTAAATAATAGCGTACTTGTCAACCTCAATGTGCATGTTATTTATGTAAGAGATATATAATTGCAATGGTGATGAGTGGTGGAGAATCCAACACCCAACCATACAAGATATGAGTGTTCACACATAATCCTAGTTGAACTTCACAAATAAGGTAATGTGATTATACCAATAATTGATTAGCATTTGTGATCGTTGTCTTCCCACATGAGTTAGTAAAATCAATGTGTACGATTTAACTCACAATGAGGTATATGATATTGATGTTGTATTGGCCATTGTGCTCCTAATAAACATGAAGTGAAAGTAAAATTTTTTAAATCTAAGTAACAGTAAAACAAATCTAAACTAGCCTATGTGATGAATAGCTACTCTTGATCTTTCGGTCACACCTTGGACTTCATGTAATTACTACTAGGATTACCAAGTACCTCACTACTGGGCGTACCAAGTGATAGTACTACTAGGTTACGAAGTAGTTACACTTACATGCTCAAGATCAGTCATACTCTTTCTGCTTAATGACATTAAAAGTAAATTGCAAGTAATTGTAAACATTAACTAAGAAAACAATAACCTAATTCGAAACAAAAATAAAACTAATTGTTGCTGCAATGATGTAGAGTAATCTCAATCTTTATTGTTGTTCATGCAATGTGTCCAAGTGCATCACACTTAAATAAAGATTTTGCTCAATTACAAAGCATCACACTGTGGGAACACACTGCTAAATATTGAATTCAAAAAAACAAACTGAAAGATTTTTGTTACTAGGCTATCAAATCTATTGTGGATCTGTGCACCCAAGTGTTGCTTATATAGGCTGGCATGCATCTCGCGATATTGTTTATACGATAACATATGGTGAGATACGATAATGTATCTATGATATCGTAGCTATGATATCGTTGGCTTAAAATTTTTAGATTTATCATACCCCCATGATTAACTGAAAAATTTTCCTCGAGTTAAAACAAAATGAAGATGGAGTTCCTTAAAAAATTGGGAGGTAGATCTATATGACACTGACTTTTATATACATGACTCTCTAGTGCCATAGTGTAGTTTACAAAAATGAATACATGACATGATAATTTTGATAAAAAAAAAAAAATCTTGGCAAGGTTGAGTGTAGCCTTATGTTGTTCTGGGTGGAGGTGGCTCTTCCATAGGTGTTTCCCCTTGTTGTCAAGCTTCTTGAATTGGTATTTGTTTATGAGTGCTTGCAACTTATTTGCTTTCATTTTGGGATTGTGGACCATCCATGTTGATGAACCAATGTTAGATGGATTTGGCACATTTCATAGACATGGCAGTTGTGGAAACATCTGATTGGCTTTAATGTACCATGCCATAAACTGTCATAGCTCTTCTTCAAAAGCTCTGGCCATTTCTCTAAGTTCATGATAGTTTGTTAATCTTCTGGCTAGACTCGTTGCTACATCCTTCTAGCCCTTGGTAGCCAACCTTAACTCCTTATATTTTTGAGTTTGCTACTTGAAGTTTCTATAGAGCATCTTTTCTATTTGTAAATTCCTTCTCATATAAAACATAAGTGGTTGCTACTTGCTGTTCTAGTTCATTTTTGGGCTTGCTTGCTATTAACATGGTCAAATTATCATATCAAGGTTTTCTAACACCATGTATTCTTTTAAGTCTTTTATCTACAAGTCTTTATTTTTTACTTTCACTTAATAGGTTTGGGCCATGCTGTCCAAGATGGATTACCACTCAAGATTTTATGCTATAATTGATTTTTGCCTTTGCCATTTGGATCTCTTTCTCATTTATTTATTTATAAATACCCACTTGGTCTCAGAAGTGTTTTCTAAGCCTTTCATGTTTTTTGACCTTATTTTGTCACATGCTAATTTTGATAGTTGATTTATGTTAGATAGCACATACCTCCTTCATAGAAAGGGTTTTATTTTCTCTTGTGAGGTGGCTCATATCTTGGTTGATTCTCATTAGTTGCTCTCTCAATTGATGAACACTTCCTTCTAGAGTGTTTTTCTATTTCTCTACTGTGGTCAACCTCATGTTGTTTGTAGTAAGTTGTTTATTTTCTTCTTGTAAGGTAGCAAGTGCTTTGGCACGGGCATATGATTGGGCTTTGGCTACTGAAGCTTTCCATACTACCTTTTCTTTCTCATCTGCTATATCTTTATTGTTTCTCAAGAGGAAATTGATCTACTCAGTTATAAATTGTGCTATCTAGTTTGGTGCTATGAATTGGGTTGGATCTTTTCTTTATGCTCTCAGGGCTACAAGCTCTTCTTGTAATTAGTGAAGCGTATTCTCAACATGTTCTACCCTGGTTTCTACCATGATTAATTTTCCTTTGGTGGTAATCAATTTAGATTGTGTTGTAGTGATATCACTAGGAATATCAAATAGATTTTTCATAACTTGTCCTATTTGCAATAGTCTATCCAACACATCTTCATGTTCTGTAGGAGTCATAGAGGTACTAGCTAGCATTTGAGCATCTTTGGCTCTAGAAATGTTAGCTAGTGGCACAACAAGTATATTAAAAGATTTTTTTAATGTGATCTGTGATCACTTCTATAGCTCCCACTGCATTATGATGCTACATCACCACAACAATGGCTCTTTCTCTTAATTCAAGCACCACTTGGAATGATGTGGCATTCTTAAAAATTTATTGTGACCACTGGGCCTCTTCTCTTGACTACAACGATATTTTTCCACTAGCAGGATTAGTTGAAATGGTTGGTTTAACTGCATCATCAATAACTTTGAATAAACTATCCTCTTCTCTACTTTCCCAACTGATAATTTTTGTAATTTGCTGCAGATGACTCATTAAAGGTCTATACTCTTATAGCGATGGTGGTGGAACTTTTGGTTGCTACTGCTATTGTCTTGTGGGTTGGGTAGTCTCCTTAGTGCCTAGTTTTTCTTCTAATTGGTCCCTTTTGGGAGGCACTAGCTTAAGCATTTTAGCATAGGAAGCATTTTGTACCTTCCTCAATGCATCATTTGTATACCCTTGGATACTAGCTCATTTACATAACTTCCGAATAAGGAAAGGGAATGGAAGTGTTAACTTCCCTACCTTCTTTTCTTCAAACCACCTTTGGATTTCTATGAAGTATAAGTGAGTGATGTTTGCATTGAATTTTTCCATTAATATTGCACTCTCTCTGGCCACATATGTAGAGATTCTATTCAGTCTTTTGGTAGGAAACAAGTGATAAGTGTGAATTTTGAAGTAGATCTTTTCTTCTATAGTCAATTCCATGTATTCTTTATCTTCTTTATCATATGCTTGCTATAACCATAACTTCCTAGTGTTTATGTCAGATCTAGTTGATATTTGTGCCACCTTTGCTCCTTGATTAGGTACATTCAATACCTCTACAATTACCTTAATTGAGTAAGATGCTTAGATTCCTTCAATTTTGAATGTAGCATTAGCTTCTTAATTTTGCCAAAATTGGAGTGTTTCTCCTAGATGCCATTCTCCATTGTTTTTCAAAGTAGGCCACAAAGGAGATGACTGAAGTTGGGCCTTAAAAACTTCTAGAGAAAATTCCAAAAAATTGACCAAAGTTAAGTTTCACAATTATTGTTGACATGATGGATTTTTTTGGAATAGCCTGAAGGCATTCAGTTGACATTGTAAGTTGTTGTCCCTAGACAAGTATTAGTGGAACATCTACTTCTACTTGAGTAGGTTGCTCAGTGGTAGGAGTTTATTGATGATTTTCTTACCTGTCCTCTTCTATGGCCTTATGGTCTCTTGCTTAATGGTTGTGGAAGTTCTCCTTGTGCTTCTATTTTTAGAGTCATCTACAATCAATCAGGTTTTTGAAAATACTAGAATATTCTTATAAATGGGTAACAATTTAATATCTTACTCATACCCTTAGTTATATCAAGTTCTTAGTTCATTATGATTGTAGAATTAGAAAAGTTTTCAATAATAATCCCATTATTACTTTAAATGAGTGGTAACACAAGTGCTTTACTTTTAAAAAATTCTTATTACGTTTCCTTAAACTTACCCTTATAATACCTTCTAGTTGTAAGCAATTTTGAAAAAATAGACTCAAATTTCCCTTAATAGCACCTTCCATGACTAAGGTCATCACTTAGAGATCACGTAGATTCAAAAATCACACAAATTGGGGTAATAATGAGCAAGTTATGGGTGCTAGAAGTTGAAGTGTCAGAGCTCTTGGCTACAAAGAAAAATTGGCAACAACTTCCTTCTTATGGAATTTGGAAATGGAAAAAAAAAAATTTCTAACTTTCCCATGCTATATATAGTATTTATACGTGCGATATCATAAATGTGATATTGTAGATGCTTGCGATATCATAGATATGATGTCACCATAGAAAATTAAAATTTCTAAATGTTTTTCTTGGAAAACATTAAGTCCCATAGGATAGTTAGAAGATATGAATCATGTTAAAAGGGTCTTGACATGGAGATGATGCTTCAATTGTGAAGAATAAGCATTGAAAGTCTATGATTAAGAAATATTGGGCTATGAAAGTATATGAGGTATTGATGGAATGGATGAGAAAGACAACATTGTTGTGTTATTAGAATGGATAGTGTGAATGATATGGGAAGTGTTTATTGTTATTTATTGGAATTAGAAGGCTCAAGATAATGTGGAATCACCTAGTAGGTATAAAAAGACAACAATTATACAAGTGGGTCCTCCCCAAAGTAGGCTCCAACCCTTAATGCCCTTGTATAACCATGCCTAAAAGTGTCCTTAAGTACTTAAGGAGTTGAATGTAACACATAATTGTTTAGGAAGACACACATATTACTACCACCAAATTGGAAAATAAATTCTATGTTACACAAAATCATAAATTATGATTTTTCAAACAGTGAGATGAAATGGGTTTAGAAGGGATTGTAGAAATTAGGACATGAGGTGTCTTACCATAGGAATAATGAATTCTTGTGTTTTATTAGTTGTTAAGGTAATCATTAGCCTTTCTATCCAAGATTCAAACTAAGTCTAGACCACATTCCAATGACATCGCATCATTTCATCTCTTGGAATTATAATCATAAGACTATCAATGTTACAAGGAGTATTATCACTTGGTGTATTCTCCAAGGAAGGAGTTTATTCATGGCACTTTATTTTTATTTTTTACATTTTTAAGAACCCACCTACCTTCAAGCATGGGTAACATGTCTTTCTAGTGGGACCCCTAGAAAGTTATTTTGTGCTCTTTTATTTGTTATTTGTGTTAATCCTTTTAAGGTAGTACTTATTGTACTCTTACTTCCATTTTTCGTTAGATCTACAATGATATAATACAACCTTAGTAACATGATAGAACTTACAATAATAATCAAAAAAGAATCCACAAGTCTCCTTGACATTACACCCTTTTCATTCCACTCGGTTCTTCACTTTTTTATCCAAGCATAATGATCACAAGTTTATTATTAGTTGTATGATAGAAAAGAGTATCATTATGGCCATGGTAAGAACCTCTTATTATTGGAATGGATGGATGGATGATGTGGGCTCATTGTGCAAATAATCATTTTCTTATGACTTGATAACATAGGGAAATTTTCACCTTATTAGGCTACATCTTTCCTTTATTTAAATGTGTTTTATTAATGATCAAAAATTATTTACAAAGGGTTTGAAACAAAGTATAAAAGAAATGGGAAAGATGGTAAAAATTGTGAAAAGGTATAAAGGATGAAAAATATTAAAGAATTGAAAAATTTTAAAGAATGTGAAAAATTGAAGAAATGAGAAAGTATAAAAGAATGAGAAAAATGTAAAAGAATGTGAAAAATTAAAAGAATTTTAAAACAAAAAATAAAAAATCACTTATTAATTCCTAATTCATGATAGGGCATCTTCCCCACAACTAAACTCTTGGGCAAGTGTTTGGAAAATGCTTCCTAGATCTCCTAGATCACACAATTTAGGTGGTTCTCTTATCATCTTTAGGGTTTTGACTTTGTTATGATTATCCCATGTGGTCTTGATGATAGCTGAGTTTTGAATATCTAAGTTCTTATTTTCCTTTTCCACTGGTATGTGTTTATGAGTTGATATTTTTTTTCCAAGTCCTTGGAGTTATTTGCTTCAGATAGGAATTAGTAAGTGGTTCATGTGTATCCATGCATATTTTTAACAAATTAAGGCTCTCAGTTAATGGCCATGGGGATTCCTTTGGTTTTATGGCTTCTGCTCTTCTTTTTGGATACATTTGTGTCTCATTTTACTATGGATTGGTATAGTATATGTGTTAGTATTTTGAATATTCTATCCAATGTTGCACCCTTTTCTTTCAGCAATTGTGCATGAAATTCTATGTGTATGAATGGCTCCATTTTTGTCCTCTCTTGAGATTAGATAAATCTCTCATGTTTAGCCTAGCATCAATGGTGCTAAGCCATGCCCTCCCCATTATGATTGGGCATTCCTTATCAATATCCTTTACATCGATCACCAAGAAGTTTGTTTGGTACGACCACCCATTGATAGTGGTTACTACATCATCAATCTGTCCCAAAGGGATGGAAATAGATTGATTTGCAAGCTCCAACTTGATGTTGCATTCCTTGAATGGTGGTAGGTTCCATGTTTGGTATGTGTGGTAAGAGATTAAATTGATTCTGGAACTTGAGTCTAGTAGAGCTTTGTATGATAGACTCCCAGCTACCCGTAGATAGATCAAAGGAACTCTTGGGTTAATTTACTTTTGCTGGAGTGGCCTTGCCTTAATCCAATTGATAACAACTATAGTGATCATGATAATCTATATTTTTAGACTCGATGATGATCGAAGCTTATCAAGAGTTAGAAGATTTATTTTAGGAGAATATGGTCTTGATAAAGCTCCTATTCTACCAGCCTTCTTTGGACTCATCCTAAAGAAAGGACATTTTTTTATTTTTCCCTTAGCATTGCTAGTGAGATCTTCTATTCGTACATTTACTACCCTTGTAGCCTTTTTTTGTTGTGGCTATGATGGCAATTCACCCTACATTGTAGGTGGTGGCACTAGTGGTAATGGATTTGCATGGGATTTGAGAGATTAGTTGCTTGTGGATGCATATGCAAGTTTGGATTAGTCCTTGGTGGAATTGGTTGGTAGTGTTATGATGGGTGATATTGTGGATTTTGAATAGTGGTGTTCATTGGTGAAATAGGATGCTGAACATAGTATCCATAAGGATTAGGTTGTTGGTATGGATACTGTTGGCATGGAGGTGGCATGATCCATGATTGTGGCTATTGCCACTACTGATGATAGTGCTCCTACAACTGTGATAAGGCTCTACTAGGATAGTACTTTGGTTGAGGTTATCATCTACAGTTACCTTGAGGATAAGGTAATTGTTTGGGCATTTTCTTTTGAATAAATCATGGGTTCAGTGTATTATGCCTCAATTTCTTGCAAATGTACCATGACTAGACAACATCCCTTAGGATGATCTTATTGGCACATAGTGTAACCTTCATCATCTATGGAGCTAGTGTCTGAGTACCCAGCTATTGAAGGAAATTTACAATTTTGTCCAAATTCTTTCTTCTTCTTTTTATCTCTGCCTTTGTTGAGCACTTGTTCTACTTTCTCCTCCATAATCTTTAGTGTCGTTGTACATCGTTCATCTATCGAATCCCACATATTTGCTACCTATGCTGCTGCATTGGTAATAGATTTATGAATTGGTAGAATCTCTTTCTAGATGGCTTGATTTAAAGTTTCTTCCTCTTGGGTATCACATAGCTATGTATCTCTTTTCTAGATTGATGGATCCTTGTTGTATTCTTCACCTAATTCCCTTTTTTGAGTTCTCCTTCTTCTTTTACCATTTGATCGATGAACCTTTGAATCCAATGGGTAGTTAATTCTGATAGTCTTCCTTGGGCATAAATCCCAAGGGTCTTTCTTGTTTTTCTTCTCAACCCATCTATGATGTGCCTTAGCTATTCCTTTGATGAAAATCTATGATCTAGGCATTTGTGTAACAGTGAATAATATTTTTCCATCACTACATCAAGGGTCTCATGAGTCCCTTGTTCTAGTTTTGCATTTACTTTCTTAGGTTTGACACTCATGAATATGTCTAATATTTATCATTGAAAATTTCAAACATGGTACTTCAGTGTCTGATGGATTCAAGTTCCAGTGACCTATACTAGCTTTTTGCTTCCTACACAAGTGTTCTAGGAAATAACTTCAATTTTTGCCAATCACTCTTTATGTTTTGAAGGGAACATGCATCATGGAATGCTTGAAGGTGATGTTGAGAATGAACATTGTAGCCTCCTTCATATTAGGACATGTTATTCATAGTTAGCCATTTGATTTGGCTATCTCACATGTGCCTTATTGGTATGTAGATTGCTTCCTGAATGTTGATCATGTTTTAGGTTGTCACTAGGGGTTCATCATCATGATTAGGTTCAAAAGCTTTGTGGTAGTAGTGATCCCTTCTATGCTCATGCCTTTCTTGATCCTCTCTTCTATTTCTATGTCTTCTTCTTTCATACTCCTCATATTCTAAATTAGAATACCTTGAGTATTGGTCATGATGACCATGAGCTCTTCTCTTTTCCCTATCAAAGTCTTGGTACTTGTGTTATCTCCTATCATAGTTCTTTGATGATTGTGATGAAGTAAAGGAGGTAGTACGAGAGCAGTGTTGGCTAGTTCCCCTTTCATGAATCTTGTGAGTTTCCTTGTAGGACTTGGTAGGATTCCTTGGTCTAGAGTCTCACTTGTATCTTGAGCTAGCAGCCTTCCCCTTTTGTGGCTCTACCAAGGTAGAGTGAAGTTGGGTTTTGGTAGGTTCTTCTAGTCTAATGATAGGTTTCTTTAATGGCTCCTCATGGTTATGGTGGAGTTGTTCCAAAATGAACTGATCAACATCAAGCTCTTCTATGAAAATAAATGTGTTAGTCTACTTCCCTTTGTTATGAACATGCTTAATTTCCATAGTATCATCCCTCTTTATCTACTTCCTTGTAGGTTTGTAGGGTCTGGCCATGTGTTGAGTCACATGATACCTACCTTGGATCTAGTCCAAGTGCATTCCTCTTAGAGCAATTTGTAGCATGTTTAGTGTTGCATGTTCAGGAGGTAGAACTATGTTGCCTTGAAGATCTCTCCATCTCATTTTTCTATCTGAATGGAATATGAAGGTGAAGTCTGGATGGTATGGATTAGTGTGAGCATAAGTACTACATGTTTGTAATGGCATTCCGCAATCTTCTTCATTAGCAATTCTATCACTACTCCTTCTTGTTTCCTTGGTAGGTGATAGTTGGTTATTATGTGAAGCCATGTTATCATTTCTTGATGGTTTTTATTAAGTGTGTTTTATATTAAGGTCATGAGGAGTAGAGTTAGGTTCCAATACAACAAACTTTGGAAAATTAATTACTTAATATAACATTGACTTATCCCTAGCAATAGCATCAATGATGAGTGGTGGAGTATCCAACACCCAATCATACAAGATACAAGTGTTCACATGCAATCTTGGTTGAACTTCATAGATAAGACACTTTGATTATACTAGTAATTGATTAGTGTTCATGATTGTTGTCTTTCCACATGAGTTAGTAAAATCAATGCGTATGGTTTAGCTCATGGTGAGGTATATGACATTGATTTTGTATTGATCATTGTGCTCCTAATAAACATGAAGTAAAAGTAAAAGTTTCTAAATCTAAGTAACAGTAAAAAAAATCTAAACTATCCTATGCGGTGAGTAGCTAGTCCTAATCTTCCAATCACACCTTAGACTTTGTGCAACTACTATTGGGATTACCAAGTATCTCACTACTGAGCATACCAAGTGATAGTACTATTGGGTTACCGAGTAGTTACACTTATGTGTTCAAGATCAGTTGTACTCATTCTGCT
>MNCI01005887.1:198259-212216 GCA_015680685.1 Gnetum montanum
GCGTCTCATCAATAGGCTAGCACACATCCCATAATATCATTTATACAATAACATATGGTGAGATATGATAATGTATCTACGATATCATAACTATGATATCATTGGCTTAAAATTTTTGGTTTTATCAAATGGTTTATAGAATAACATAAGTAAATAATATGTTATCTTGGTTGTGTCTGATGGTATACAGAAAGATAAAAGTGATCATACACGTGTGTATACAATTTTAGTATGACATGAAAGACATATAACAAAAACCTTCCATCATAGACTCTATGGTTGCAAATATAACTTAATATTTCAATCCATAAATCTTATTGTTGTATTTACAATTTAGTGCATTGTGTTTCTTGTTTTTATTAGTATTTATATTGAAAAGCAAAACTTTTCCCAATTGCTTGGAGAAGCATCGACTGATATGAGGCCTACTCAGAGCATTTTGCATGGGGTAGATTATTGAGAAAAATATCAATAAGGTTTAATGTATGGTTACATGAGTTCTAGACCTTGCAATTTGGCACCACCCAAATGATTCTTTGCTACCATACGAAGCTCATGCCATACCATTCAGTTGACTATTAAGGTTACAATATGAGAATTCTTTGAATGAGCACACACTGAGAAATGTAGGCGCATTAGTGGGGAAATGTCCCTAGAGTTACCCTAGGTGTTGTTGCTATGCACTTATTCTTTGAATGAGCTGCACCAATTAGGAAGGGCTTTAGCCAAGGAATAATCCATTCCAATTAAATATTTTTTATTTTGGATAAAGAAAAATAGAGAACTGAAATACTAATATAGAAACAACTTTGTCAAAAGAAAAAAAGAAAAATAGAGAGAGAGAGACTATTCTCTTGTAGTTAACTATTCTACTACCTCTATTCTATTTAATACATAGGCCTTAGTGCTTATTATGCATCTCCTTATTATTCTCTATTTTGGGTTTGTTTTATGTTTACTCAAACTTTATTACTATTACAACCATGGATTACCTTATGGTTATGTATTCATGATTTGAATATTTATTATATATAACTTACCATTCTCAATAAACTTGGTTTCTTTACTTGTGAACCTTAAATTTCAACAATCTTACAGTGACACTTAAGCCCCAAATAGAGATAAGAAGAAGAAGTGATGATCATGGTAATACTAATTTTGTTGCATTTCATATAACAAAGGATACTAAGTGTAGCACATAGATTATTGATAGTGATTGCTCCAACCACATGACATTAAATTCATGCTCCTCTTATACGTAAAGATTCATCACCTCACAATGAAAGTACTTTTGTAATAGAAAGAATAATAATAAGGTTAGGGAGGATTGTTGCTCATTCCCTTCATCATCATTGTCTATTATGAGTGATGATCAATAAGATCATATTTATAAAGATCAAACAAATGAATTACTTACTCCTTCCCTAGAAAAAAGCAAAGGCACAATGTTCATAAGTAGGAAAAAGAAAACTTATGTTGGAAAAGTAGGTTGTATAAGGGTAGACAATGACAATCAATAAATTAATATGATTGCTGTAAACCTTTGAAAAAGTAGGAGCATTTTTATTAAAAATTTAAAATTTTATGAAGTAACTTGAAGGAACATACCTTTCCAAAAAATAAAATTATAAGCATTTGATAGACTAATGTAATGAATAATAGCCATAAGTAGCCATTAAAAAGGTGTCTTCTCAATTTTATATGCCAAATTAATTTGGTCATATGATGTACCACTTGGTCTCTATGAAGTCTTATAAGTAGGAGGCCATTTACCTATTTTATATCAAGGATTTGCAATTCACTTGTACTTATTTGTTGTTGTCATGGATGAATTAACAAAGGAAATATAAGATGAAGTTCCTTGGTGTGCACTATTTGCAAATTATATTATATTGGTGGATATAGCTCAAGAAAATATTGCTTCTAAAATGGAAAAGTGGAGACATGCTTTAGATTTAAAAAGCCTAAAAATTCGTAGAGGTAATGCCTTATATATTGAATGTAATTTTAATAAAGGCATAAATAATGGTAAAATAGAAGTAATAATTTGAAGGTAAAAAGCCCCTCATTGTAAATAGTTTTGCTACCTAAGATTAATACTTTAATCAGATGGTGAAATTAATAAAAATATAAGAAATAGGATTGAGGTAAGATGGTCAAAGTGGAAATATACTAGTGGTACTTTATGTAATGAAAGAATCCTAATGAAACTAAATAAAAACTTTTATAGGATAGTTTTCAAGCTTGCTATCTTGTCTGGTGATGAATGTCAAGAAATAAAAAATATGCATGAATAATAAATCATTGCAATAGAAATATGAATGCTTAAATGGATGTTGAATGTTACAATAAGAGATAAATTACATAATAATAATGAGGTATTAGTCTAGTGGTAAGACTCTTGATTTGAAATCTCTTAAGTTATGGGTTTAATTCTAGTAAGTAATACTAAGTTATAAAGTTCTAATTGAGCTGTATGTCTTGGGGATAAATATTATTAAAAAATGTTGTGGGTTTAAACATTTGCTCAATAAATTACGTAATACAAACATTAGATGAAAGCTTGAATGGATTCTGTTTCAAATAAGCTATGTTAATGATGTCTTAGATAGTTTAGATAGTTTAGACATATGCAAAGAAGATTATATAATTAGTCTATTAAAAAGGTTATTCTATTATTATTCTAGAAAAGCCATTGAAAGGAACACCAAAGAAGACAAGTGTAAAAATGATCTAATTTTTTTTTAAATAAATAAGAATCCAACTCTTCATAAAGGCAAATGCCAAAAAATAACTCATATAGCTCATCCCATATTATAGGAATAAGACTCTGAGGATGATGATCATGAATATGATAATGTCTATTGACGTTGCACTTGTCCCATAATAGATTGAAATATTTGTATGTGTATTGGATTATTATTTTGTGTGTCACACCTATCCTGCAAAGGATTGTGGCATAGATTGTGTATGTATATTTGAATTTTTTATTTTTTGTTGCATTTATTTTGCAAGGGGTTGTCATGTAGTTTATTTATTGTTTTATTCTTTATTCAAAAATGTATAAAATTCAAAAAAATATAACAAATTCCATTTTTTTGGATTAAGGCAAGGATGATGATGATGATGATGAGAAAAATATTTAGTAGGGACCAACAATAAAAATACTAAAGTAAATGGATTTTACTTTGTGCAACATAAAAATAAGAGGCCTACAACTATTGCTTTCAATTTTAAAACCCTAAAGGTATTTCATTTTCTTTCTACTTTTACTATTGTTACAAATACTTTTTTATTGAATAATGCTTTTTGAATTATTAGTAACATGGATTATGAGACAAATGTTATGCTTAGAAAATCAAGGATGGGGTCTCCTACCCCACATCTCAATGTTAGTTTTATCATGGAATGTTTGGGGTCTTTTTGATAGGTCTCGGGTAGAGATTTCTAAGGAGTATCTTTCAAACCAACATTCAAATTTTCTTTTCTAACAAGAAATTAAGATTTTAGTTTATGATATTAGTTTTGTTGATAAATGCATTTTAAAAAATTGCATTGTTTTTTCTACTACTCATGAAGTTAATAAAAGAGGTGTTACTATTCTTGTTAATAAAAATTAGATTGGAAAAGTTTTGAATTTTGGTTTTGACAATCTTAGAAGAGTTATTTGGATTATTTTTCATAGTGAAAAAGTTAACTTTGGACTTTGTAATATTTATATTTCTAATAATTTGAAAGATCAATCAAAGGTTTGGAAATATCTTCTATCTTTACCTAAAGTTTCTTAGATTATTAAAGGTAATTTCAATATGGTTGAAATTCATTTAGATAAACTTGGTGGTCTTTCTCCTAATATATCTTCTTAAGAAAAAATAAGATTGATGTAATTTCAAAGAAAAATATTTTTTTTCTATTGTTAGCTCTTTATTTTCATCTCATTCAAATGAGAAGCATTATACTTGGTGTAATTATCAAGAAGGAAATGATAGAATTTATTGTCAACTTGATAGATTTTACATTTCTAATGTTTTCTTTTAAAAGCTTGTAAGAAAAGTAGGAGTGCATATAGATGCTACTATGTTAAATCATTTTCCTATTAGCATTTTCCTCTTTAGTATTAATTCTTCATCCTTTTGAAAGCATAAGGTTTTTTGTATGAATTTTAATATGTTCATAGGACCCAGTGGACAAAATATTTTGAAGTCTTTATGGACTATAGAAAAAAAAAAAAAAAAACCTACCGGTGATATTGGTTGGATTGATTGGTGATAATGAATTACTTTTAGAGTCAAAAATTATGCTAGATGGTTTGGAAGGTAATTTGCTCAACATAAGCATCAATTTGAAGAAGATCTTGCAAAATCTATAAAGCAAATGCAAATGCTTTTAGACCAAAACCCCTTTATTTTTAAAACTTAAGAAACCTTGGCTAAAGCTCGTTATGCTAAACAATGTTAAGATACTTTTGAAGCTAAAAGTGCTCTTACTAAAAGTTGCATGGGTTGACTAAAAATTAAAGATAAACTTTGTAAAGAATTCTTTAAATTTCTAAAAGGAAAGGATAAGCACATAAACTAGAATCACTTTATATAAATGATTCCATCATTAAAGATCCTAAGACCATTAATAGTTTTTTAGAAAATAATTTTTTTTCTATTTTTTTCTGAAATTTTTAGTAAGGAATCCTTCCAGGCCTGTATGCATATTTCTCATCTTATAAAAAAAGCACATCAAAGTATTCTTGAAGTAGAAATTACAATGGAAGAAATCAAAGTAGTTGCTTTTAGTTTAACATATGGTAAAGATCCAAGTTTTGATGGTTTTCCTACTAGATTATTTAAGAATCATTAGGACATTGTTGGAGATGATCTCTTTCATGTTTTCTAAAAAGCCATTAAGAAAGTTTCTTATGGTAAAAATATTAATAAAGGTGTGATTTGTCTTCTTCCTAACAATGGAGATATTCAACTTATTCGTAATTGGAGGCCTATTACTCTTCTTAACAATAGTTATAAAATTTTAGCTAAATGCATGGTTATTAAAGATATCATTAGGCCTAAATAGATTGATTTTTTTAAAAGTAGATATATTTTAAATAATGTTATTGTAGTTGGGAGGGAATGCTGTGGACTTTTGATACTAATCAAGATATTAATTTTATTAAGTTAGATTGTGTTAAAGCTTATGATAGGATTGAATGGAATTTCATTATTTCTTATCTTTATAAATTGAGATTTGGTGATTATTTTATTCCACTTGTTTGTACCTTAATGATGCTAATGCTTGAGTTCTACTAATTTTGAATTAAGTTCATTTTTTTCCTCTTCAACGATTAGTTCATCAAGGTTGTCCTCTAGCTCCCTATTTTTTATTAGTATTGTTGCATAAATTTTTTTACATAATTTACATCATGATCTACAAAGGAATTTCATTAAGGGAATTTCAATTTATGATCAAGATACATAGTTGCTTAACATGCACTTTGTAAATGATTCTTTTTTTATGATTAATAATTCTCTGCAACATATCAATACTCTTTTAACTAGAGTAAAGCAATATTGCATGTTATTTGGCTCTTGAATCAATTGACAAAAGTCTACTATTTATTATGATGATAATATTGATGAGTGGGTACTCTCAAGCCTTGAAAAATATTTTTAAAAGATTTTGACTTTAAGATTTTAGAAATACCTTTTTCTTTTGAGCCTAATCTTACTATTTTGTGGAGTTATGTGGTTGATAAAATTGAAAAGAAGCTTGATAAATGGAAACAGAAAAACTCATCCTTGTTAGAAAAGTTTTAGTTATTAAGTAAATGCTTTAATTAACTCAAGTTTATTGCTCCTATTTTTGGGCTCCTTCTAAATTTTCTTATGAGAGAGAATTATATTATCTGTCTTTTCCTTTGGTTTGCTAAGTAACATAGAAAAGGTTTTTTCTAAAGTTGCTTGAGATATTTGTATTGGTAGCAAGAAAGATGGAGGACTTGGCCTCATTAATTGGTGTAGGGATACCTATTTTGATCCCCTTGTTCTATCCTACATGAATGTTTTATAGGTTTCAGCCTTGAAGAAAATGTGGACAAGTGTGTCATGTTAATATGTGTATTCTTGTGTTGTTTTTGTCGATGATGATTCTTGGATGTTTTGGCATGTTTTGAGGTGTTTTGGGCTCATTTTGATGACTTTAGAGTTCCAGGGTCATGTGAACTTGTTTAAAGACATCTAAAGGTTACAAAAATCAAAACAAGCATTTTTGTACTTAACCTTGGCAAGTGAGACGTCCCACCAAAAATTGGGACATCCTAGGTGAGACATCATAACTATTCATGCAACATCTCAAGTGGGATGTTCCACTAGAACCTAAGATGTCTTGGGCCCAGATGAGATGTCCCAGAAAAATAGTAGATGTGTCAACTAAGAGCTAGGATTTCTTAGGAATGTCTTGGCAAGATTAGAGATGACCCATACAAATGGAAAACTTTCAAAAATGCTTGTTCAATTTAGCAAATAGTCAAAGTAAGATGGAAACAGTTGGGGAGAAGGTAAGAAGACTTGGAAAATATTGAAAGAACCTCAAGTTGAGTTAAGGAAAGGTTTCTAGGTTTCCTATCTTGTAGTTACTTATAAATATTGATGTAATTTACTATTATTGGTGTCAAAGGCCTAACCTAGAACAAGAGTAAGATAAAGATATCTTGAGGGAGGAGAGCTTGTGCAAGGAAATTGAGTGAGAGGCAAGGAAGAGCACTTGACAGAGGTTGAGTGAATCTCTTATAAGTAGCTTATCTTGATCTTGGACTCCATTATGAGTAATTGAGGATTGAGAGGAAACAAGTGTGACCTCTAAGATCCTTGGGAGAGTTATGAGTTGAGCTTGGTTGCTCATCTTTGATGTATTTTCTATGTATTTTAAGAAGTTTCTTAATATAAGAATGTTTTTCTCTATTTTATTATGTTCTTATTTTCTAAGCTAGATCTACTTGGGAGTTATGGATTGGGTCCTATTGAGATTTATCATAGTGCAACCTCTACACTAGATTGGTATCAAAGTGAAGGTTTGGAGGTTTTCACACTTCTATGTTGAATCTTGGTGTTTTCTTTAAATGAAAGGAACATTGTTATGGATATTTGTAAAATTGCTTTTGGATATTATTCTTGTTACTTTAGGTATGAATTTTAAGAAGAAGACAAATCAAGAGCTTGAATAAGAGCTTTAAGAGTTCAAGAACTTCTTTAAGAGTTTTGTGACTAAAATGCGAGACGTTATTCCTAAAATAAATGTCCACAAGCACCAAGATTTTGTAGAAAATTTAGGAAGGGATATGGAGAAATTTAAGACTAACTTCGGGAATATTTTGAGAAGAATTGAGAGAATATCCTATAGCCATCAAGAAGGGAAGGAAGATGAAGGGTCTAGTGAAGTAGAGATTAATGAGAAAGGGAGTTCTCAAGTATCTCTTATTGAGCAAAGAGTGCTCAAAACTCAAAGGTTTCAGGGGAGGAGGGGAACTGAGAGCTTCATTAAAGATACCAAGAGATCTTTAAAGTTAAATTGTGTATGCTACTAATCAAGGAGAGTTCCTACCTCATAAGTCATGGGAGGTGAAGGATCAAAGCCAAAAGAGTGACAAAGATCAAGGGACTCATTCAAGGAGGATCAAGGATAGCACTAGAAGGTATGATACTCATTCATTTTTGCAATTGTTCTATACCTCGTGGCAAGGGAAAGAAGACTCTAAGCCAAGTTGAGGCTATCTCATGGGAGAGAGGTGAGTCTTCTAGCTAAGGTATGGGGAAGAATGATTACTTTTATGATGTTTTTGATGAATCTAATATTAAGACCATGGAGGAGAGTTTACCTTTTAAGTTGGTACCTCCAAAGTGGAATGTAAAGCTTGTTTATGATTCCTTTGAAGAGGAGAAGCCATTGGAATTAGGAACTCCTATTTGGGATTTTGAATCCTTACACTTTGATGAGATTGAACAGCCACATGTTGAAGATCAAGTTAAACCAAAGATGAATGGAAGAATCCATGAAGAGGTAGGTAAGGATGAGCTTTACCTTATTAATGGTAGTAGTGTCTCTCATGTTGAAGTTAGTGTGATGGATGCTAGTTTTTCACTTCAGCTTGGTAGTGAATTTTTCCATTGTGATGATGAGAATCATGGTCATTGTGGTGATTATGATGGGATAAGAGTCATGTTATGACTTTTGATGCCATTATTAGTAAGAGGAAAACTAATAATAGTAATTTGTTTGATGACGATGGCTATTGGGATAGTCATTATGAGAAGGTCATTATCAATGTGAGTGAAGACATTGATAATGCTATGATTTTTGAGAATTTGGAGATGCTTGCTATTGATTATAGCAATGATAAATTTATTTACTATGTTGATGGATTTGATTATCTTTGCTATAAAATGGTTAAGTAGCATGAAGGTAATCTACATGATGGTGCTAATGATGAAAGGAAGCTAAGTGGTACTCTTCTAATCACTAAGAAGAAGGTGAATAAGAGGAAAAAGAAGTAAAGAAAGGTTGTTGAATTAAGAAAGCCTAATCCTTATTCTTATTCTTTATTTGTTGTAGGTTTGAGTCATCATGGAAATGCAAGGAAAGAATTCCAAGAAAGATGTTTAGATGAAGGAATCATGGTGGACATGAGGACAAGCCTACATGAGCATAGGAAGCTCAAAACCAAAACCTCTAATGATACTCATTCTCATGTGTATAATGCATTGAGTCATGATTGTTGTGATGGCCTTGAGTTATGAGGGCATGGTACCTTCCAACTTGTGAAAGGTCATGAAGCATGACATTTTTAAGGGTGGAGGAGCTAGTCTAGGAACACCTCTTTTGATCTCATTATTCTACCATACATGAATGTTTTGTAGGTTTTAGGCTTGAAGAAGACATGTACGAGTGTGTCCTATTAATGTATGTATTCTTGTGTTATTTTTGTTGATGATGAGTCCTAGATGTTTAGGCATGTTTTGGGGTGTTTTGGTCTCATTTTGATGAGTTTAGGGGGTTCCAGGGTCTATGGGGACTTGTTTGGAGGTATTAGGAGGTTCCAGATATCAAACCAACCATTTCTGTGCTTAGCCCTAGTAGGTGATACACCACAACAAAAACTAGGACATCCTAGGTAAGACATTTCAACTGTGCATGCGACATCTCATGCAGAACATCCCACCAAAACCTAGAACATCTTGGGCCTAGATGAGACATCTTAGAAAAAAAACATCTCAATCGAGAGTTGGGTTTTCATAGAAACATCTGGGCAAGATTAGAGATGACACATATGGATGAAGAAACTTCTGAAAAAACTTGTTACAATTTGGAAAATAGCCAAAGTAAGATGGTAATAAACAAGGAAAATGTGAGAAGACTTGGGAAGCATAGAAAGAACCTTAAGTTGAGTTGAGAAAAGGTTTATAGGTTTCTTATATTTCGGTTGCTTATAAATATTAATGTAATTGACCATTATTGGTGTGGAGGGCCTAACCTAGATCAAGAGTAAGATAAAAAGCTATTGAGGAAAGAGAGCTTGTGCAAGGAAATTGAGTGAGAGGTAAGGGAGAGCATTTGAGATAGATTGAGGGAATCTCTTATAAGCAGCTTTTCTTAAGCTTAGGCACCATTGTGAGCAATTAAGGATTGAGAGGATAAAAGTGTGGCCTCTAAGATCCTTGGGAGAGTTGTGAGTTGATCTTGGCTCCTAATCTTTGGTGTATTTTCTATGTATTTTAAGAATTTTCTTAATATAAGAATATTTTTCTCTATTCTATTATGATGTTCTTATTTTATAAGCTAGGTCTACTTGAATGTTGTGGATTGGGTCCTATTGGGATCTATCATGGTGCAACCCTTGCACCATTAATTGGTATAATCAGGATATTTCTCTTATAGCAAAATGGATTGCAAGGTGCATTAATGGAGATGATGTTTGAATGATCCTTTTAAGACATAGACGTATGCAAGAAAAACATAAGAATGATAATAATTGACCTTTTAATAACTTTCTTTATTGGCTTCTTTTTCCTCAACCCATTTCTATTCTTAGTTCTTTAATTATTAAACAAATTTGAAATACATGATGGAGGCTTACTAAATAATAGAATTTCAATCATATTAAAATTTTAAAAGATATTCTTAAGTAAATTATCCCATGGTGGCTTTCTTTTAATGAAGGAGTTTTAGCTATTACTGCATCCAAATTGTGTACCACTTGGAGTATATTTGGTATCACTGTAGCTTCTTGTTTGCATATGCATGATAGACAAATTACACAGAATGAAGCTTCTAGCCTTTATGGTTTGAATAGAAAGATAAAAAAGAATTAAAAAAATTAATTTTTAATCTTGAGAATTTATTTAAAGTTAACAATAGTTTGCATTAAGCTTTTCCAGATTTTTTTTGAAAGGACAACATATATGTTTTTCATTTTAATTAGAAAGTTTCTTATGAGATTATTACAAAAAATTATTTTATTCAAATCAAATTTAATATAGCTTGGAAAATGCAATTATCATAACATGTTTGGATTAAAAAAAAAAGATATTTGGAAAGCTTCTACATTTCCTAAAATTCATCTTTTTTATAGTGTCTTATTCATTAAGGTCTTCCTATATATGGGAAATGTTTCTCCTATATATCCTCTCTGTAGAAGTGAATACTCATTTTCTTATATTTTTTTTGAGTGTCTTATTGCTTAGTATGATTGGAAATGGATATCTAGAATTTGTAATAGCTTTCAACCAAGCCTTAATGAAGTCATTCTTGGTGAACACCCTACTTTTTCTATTTCATTTCTTTGCATTTGAAATTAACTTCAACCACTTGTTCTTTACTCTATTTGGAAGCTTCGGTGTATAATTATTTTCTAGCAACAAGATCAGAACTATGATCTCTCTTTAGGTATCAAATACCAGATTCTCAAAGATGTCACTTTTTAGCTACAATTTTAAGTTAAAAAGCTCCTAATGAACACTGAACAATGAATTTTTTTCTATGATATTAATTTCCTTTTATTTTTGAGGTTCAAGTATGGTAAGTTTTTAGCTTTTTTTGCTATTTATTCTTTATCTTTGATTGATGTATTATTTTTTCTTAGAGAGAGTTTTCTCATTCTCTTTACAAGAAATATTTTAGTAAGAAGCCAAAACCTGTGAGGATACTTCTGAATAGGGGCGAGGCTTGATTCTTTTCTTAACCTAGAGGGAAGGTTTTTTAGGATTGGTTGTAAGTATGAAAACTTGAAAATGCATCACCAAATCTATTGGGCTTTTCCTTTAGACTCTCCCTTCAATGACCTAATATACTTTGAATTTTTTAAATAATATGATTCTTTTTTGGAGTTTGACACCCCTAATATATATTTAAAAATATAGTTTTAGTGATAGATGGCTCAAGTAGTTAACTCATTATTTTATTAGGTAAGACGTTGCTAATTTAAATCACATTTGAAGTATGACTATATTCCTTTATGATTCTTCTAAAATATCATGTTAGCTATATGTCTTGGGGTGTACTTATAGTCATTCTTTTGGATTATAATTAATAATGAGATGTTAGCCTTGTGGTAAGACTTGTGATTTGGAAGTTATGGGTTTGATTCTTTAGGTAGAGGGAGCATTGAGGGGGCAGGTGGGTAGGAGGGGGATGGTAGATAATAAAAAAATTTTAAAAACATAAAAAATTAGAGTACATCAGATCAAAAACATAGAAAAAAGAGTCTTAAAGAAAAATTTTATCAGTTTTTGAAATTCCTTTTCATGTTTTCATCTTTATAACTAATCCTAAAATACCTTCCCTCTAGAGTAAGAAAAGGATTAGGTCTTACTCTTGTTTAGAAGTGCACTAAAGGATTTCTTGGAAATAGAAGAACACAACTCTTTTTAATGATAATGACAATATAAATAAAAATTAAGGAATAAATAGTAATAAAAGTTAATAACTTCCAGAACTTAAGCTTCCAAGAAAAAAAACTACATGAAAAAAATTAATTATTCAATTTTCATTAAAGAAAATGTTTTGGGTTCTAGCACATCCCTTGAAATATAGGATTATTACCCAAAGGTTCAATGCTCATCTTGCCAAGGTGGGGTCTTAGGAGGGTTGGTGGATGAGTAAAACCTTCATCTCTATAGAGTAGCTACACCCAGACTTAAACCTAGGTCTTACGACTTGAGGAATAAGTACTCTACCATCACTAAATCTTGCATCACAACAGATCATAACAAGTTGCTTTTTCTACCATAAGAAAAACTAGTTAATGAGTTATCATTTTGTTGGCTATGATATCATGTACGCGATATCGCAGCCTGTCTCCTCATCTATAAATAAGAGGTAGATAGATCTGATAGGCATTTTTAGAGTTAGTGGTTAGAGTTGTTAGATTTAAGTTTTTTTTTACATCAGTTTCTCTCTCAACCCTTCTCTCCCAGTGTATGCCTACAGTGTGGTGATTGTAATTGTATGACATCCTTATTCGAGTGTGACGTACTTGGACATGCACATGACTGGCAATTAAAATCGAGATTACTTCATCATTGCAACATTCACTTAGTCTAATTATTTATTTAGTTGTTATTTATTGCTTTCTTAGTTAATATCTCTTCATCCTAAACTCCTTTTAAACACGGAATAAGTATGACTTAATCACGAGCATTTAAGTGTGACTACTTGGTAACCATGTAGTGTACCTAGGATCTGTGCTTGGTAATCCTAATGGTAGTCATGCATGAGGTCCAAGATGTGTACAGATGATTAAGGAACAGATGCTCATCGCACTTAGGCTAGTTAGATTCTCTCTTACCTCTCTCTCTCTTTCCTTCCTAGTTTAGTTAATATTATTTACCATCATACCCAGGAGTAGCGTTAGCATAGGAACACATCATACTGAAACACCACAAAATTTCGAGTTTGGTACTTCCCCAACAAGAAGCAGGTCCCTGGGACCCACGAACGACCACGGCTACATTTGGCATCGCACATTGCAACTCCTGGAATCAAAAGGCTTACTTTTCGCTAAGTGCAGTACCAACGTATACGCCCAGCATCAACAACGTATACGCCCAGTGTATACGCTCGACATCCCCATCGTATACGCCCAGCAGACATCCAACTTACATGCCCAATGTACATGCCTCGTCTGTACGCTCGGCACCACAGATGCACACGCTCGACGATGAAGTCTCAATGACAGAATGGAGACAACATTGAAGAGCAAGAATTGAAGTAAGTCGGCAGCCGTCAACGTATACGCCCGGCGTATACGCCCAGCCATTGTCGGCGTGTATGCCTAGCGTCCATGGCATCTCCACCCAAGTTCACACGCCCAGCACGTCCAGCATATACGCCCAGCGTGTACGCCGGCCTGATGTAGCGTATACGCCCCACATATACGCATAGTAGATGTAATATGTTGTATATTTGTAAATTGTATGCACCCGGTCAACGCGCCACGTGTCTCCTAACCCGAGTCTAGCGTAACAACCGGTATAAAAACCCCACTTTTCCACTTCACCCAGGTCGGTCAGCAAAAATCCCAGAGCACACCAGAGACATTTATGCTGCGCACTAGAGCTGAAACCCTCTTATGCTGGAAAGCCCTATACGTCGTGCACAGTCTCTATGCTCCGCCTACTGTGCAAGCCCGCCGAGCCATCCCTGCACCCACCGGGGCTTTTCATCTGCCTTGTGCTTCGCCACAATTGTGTTAGACCGGTGCACTGTATTTTCATTCTATAATATCATTGTTACATTTGCTGTATAAGATTGTTTACAGTTTTACGTCAATTTGGCCCACGCATTCTGTTTACGCCCATTTACGCTTACGCTCCGTTTGCATCTATTTTATGCTGTTTACGCTTCGTGTACACCCGTTACGTCGTTTATACATAACCCGGCGTATAATGCTTCAGTGTACGTTCGGGGAAATCCTTGT
>MNCI01005887.1:216238-382649 GCA_015680685.1 Gnetum montanum
ACAAACACAACACCTAGAGCTAAAATGCCCGAACAAGGGGTAAAAACTGAAAGCCTCCTAGAGCAAACTAGCACGCCTCCTAGACCATGTCTGACTAAGAAACAACCACATAATCAAGACTCCCTTGCTGCCAAAGACATGTCTAATCCCTGCCCACTCTTTACCTTTGTTCGTTGTGCATATGTCACCTTAGTTTGTATTATATTAGCTTATGCGTTCTCTCATGGCCCGAAAAGGCCTTAAACTAAACCATGGCCCAAAAAGGCCTTAAACTAAAACACGTGGCCTGAAAAGGCCTTAAACTAAACCATGGCCCGAACAGGCCTTAAACTAGAACACGTGGCCCGAAAAGGCCTTAAACTACCACCTTTTCACATTATTTTCTATTCACTTGTGCATTTCAATTCATGTTTTCTGCAGTGGCTATTTAACATTGTTTTCTCTAGTTGCTTTTGTTTACAGGATCGTACGGACACACATGCATGCATCCACCCTGACAGTCCTGGCATCATGACTTAAAACTGATACCACAGAATGTCCTGGCATTATGATGGTAAACTAACACCACAGAGCTTCATCTGACATGACACTAAACTATCACACTCATTCATCAGAGTCCGCTAAGACTATAAACTAGCTTGCCTCTTCATAGTCCACCACGACTATAAACTAGCATCGTACTGTTCGCTACGACGATAAACTAACAACGTCCAATGGGTTATGACGTAAAACTAACCCACGACAGTCTGCTAAGACTATAAACTGGCCATATCATTTCCGGCACATTCATCTGCTGCTGTAATTCATGACATTTCTTCATCAATGCCTGCTGCATCATTCATCACACCGGCTCTGAAAACACTATTGCTACTCATTTTGTTTGCCTTAAGTTTTACATGGTGCCTCCATTTGCATCAGTTACATTCATGCCTGAAGTGTTCACTGAATCATTCACTTGTGGTTTTCTTGTCTTCTTGGAGTTATGTTTGCAGGATGACACCCAGTGGTGCTCGTACACGGATACACTTCATCACGGTGACAAGGTGCCACATTGTTTCTGATGCACGCAACTAGGTTAATCAATCTATTTAAAAGTACATTCCCTGTTCCCAATACATTTCCAATTTTCCCAACACTCTTATTCCCTTTCCTACCTGGTTATAGTTCCCAGATACACCCAGTACACCCCAAAAATTTGAGCACATTGTTACATGCTGTGACACTCTCAAGCAACTACAACACACAATATGGCACATGAGCATGAGTGAAAAAATTGAAAGAAAGCTCTTTCCAAATAACAAAGAGACACAAAAAAAAAGAGCAAAAAAAAAAACAAAAAACAAAAAAGAGCAAAAAAAAAAACAAAACAAAAAAGAGCAAAAAAAAATGAAAAAGAACAAAAAAGAAAAAGAAAAGAGTAAAGAGCAAAGAGCAAAATGAACCACAAAACTCTTAGCACTTCGCATACAAACCACAGACGGGAAGACAATTGTCTTGGAAAGAAGTACTCGTGTCTCACACTATCATGTTACACCTTCATGTGTGGCTTTGGCTGTTGGACAATGGGTTGCCTTAAAACTTGACACAAGGGTCCTGTTTCTCCAAAAAAAAAAAAACGCACCACCTCATTGCATGCCTCTGGCTGTGACAACCAATTCTCTTAAACATGATACAAGAGTCTCGTTCCTCCAAAGGACAATTTTAGCCTTGCACAAGAACGACATGAGTTGTTTGCACAAGATGAAGATTCCTCTCCCACACCAGCACAATCCCTTAATCAGTTCCCAATCCCCATAATTTCCATCTCCCAATCCAACTACAAGCTTCATTTCCCAATCCCAGGTACTTTTGAACATAGTGCGATGACATCTGGCCAAGTGCCAAAGGACAATGTTTCTACTAAGTTTGCTTGTGGTGTTTTGTACTTCTTTGTCAACGTTTCTCAGGTAGATTCCTCCAAGCGTCAACAAAGAGTAGCCAATGAAACACCACAAAATTTTGAGCTTGGTACTTCCCCAGCAAGAAGCAGGTCCCTGGGACCCATGAACGGCTCCCTGGGACCCATGAACGGCCACGACTACATTTGGCGTTGCACATTGCAACTCCTGGAATCAAAAGGCTTACTTTTCGCTAAGTGTAGTACCAGCATATACGCCCAGCGTATACGCCCAACATCCCCAACGTATACGCCCAGCAGACATTTGACTTACGTGCCCAATGTAGACGCCTCGTCTGTACGCTCGGCACCACAGATGCACACGCCCGACGATGAAGTCTCAATGACAGAATGGAGACAACACCGAAGAGCAAGAATTGAAGCAAGTTGGCAGCCGTCAGCGTATACGCCTGGCATATATGACCAGCCATTGTCGGCGTGTATGCCTAGCGTCCATGGCATCTCCACCCAAGTTCACACGTCTAGCACGTCTAGCGTATACGCCCAGCATGTACGTCGACCTGATGTAGCGTATACGCCCCACATATACGCCTAGTAGATTTAATATGTTGTATATTTGTAAATTGTATGCACCCGATCAACGCGCCACGTGTCTCCTAACCCGAGTCTAGCGTAACAACCGGTATAAAAACCCCACTTTTCCACTTCACCCAGGTCAGTCGGCAAAAATCCCAGAGCACACCAGAGACATTTACGCTACACACCAGAGCTGAAACCCTCTTACGCTAGAAAGCCCTGTATGCCGTGCACAGTCTCTATGCTCCACCTACCGTGCAAGCCCGCCGAGCCATCCCTGCACCCACCGGGGCTTTTCGTCCGCCTTGTGCTTCACCACAACTGTGTTAGACCGGTGCACTGTATTTTTATTCTGTAATATCATTGTTACATTTTCTGTATAAGATTGTTTATAGTTTTACGTCAATTTGGCCCACGCATTCTGTTTACGCCCATTTACGCTTACACTCCGTTTGCATCTGTTTTATGCTGTTTACGCTTAGTGTACACCTGTTACGCCGTTTACACATAACCCGGTGTATAACACTTCGGTGTACGTTTGGGGAAATCCTTGTCTGATCCCTATGCGGACCACCCAAGGTACTCTGCCTTTGTGCATTTTAGCTCACCCTCAGGCGAAGGCAGGGTCTTCTGTGCTCGCCCTGTGATCCCACGGTCTCTATTTCCTTCCAGCTGGAGACCGACGATTTCAGGCGGTACACATACACCTCGCTTTGGACTAAACCATACATGACAAAGCTAATACTAGTCTAGGTGGGAAGATAGCGAATTGGAACCTAAGAATAATTGTCTAGATATCACAACTAGCTTGTCTGTGGAGTTCGACCAGATCGTGCATGAAACGCTCGTATTCGTATGGTTGAGTGTAGGGGTACCTCACGACTCATCATTGGCACCGTTTCTAGGGATGGTGCTAGTTATCTAGATTAGTTATATCATACAAGGTCACTGTACAAGAATCAACGATATATCTTTTAGGAAGAAATAATTATAAAAAGTGACATATAAATTCACACACAATTTCACAACCATGCCTCTCCTACAAGACTATAATAATGCCACATCTAGTGAGGTAGTTCATTGGAGAACCAACAAACTATATGACAATGAAGATTGGAGTACGCAACCCAAGGTGGGGATTTCTTATAAACATAAACGAAGGCAACATCATCCCAATGCACAAAAGCATAACTTACTTGATGACGATGAACCCCTACTAGCCACTACAAGCCTAACACAAATACAAGAGGCTATTCGAATCTCTCGTAGGCATCGTAAAGAGAGCCGCCTACCTAGTCTCGATTTAAACAACTTTCCCAATTTCTCAGAAGGCTATGACTTAGATCCACAACAACATTTACAAGCCTTCTATGATGCCTGCACATGGAACAACATTGATAATGGTTGGCAAAAACTCAAGCTCTTTCCTATGACACTTGTTGGCCAAGCAAAAGTATGGTATAGATTGTTAAAACCAAATTCAATACAACATTGGCCAACAATGGTAGAACTCTTTAATGAAAGATATCAAACCTATGCAAGAGTGTTAGCCTTGAGGAAACAAATCCAAGAGTGGAAACAAGCACAACATGAATGCTTGGACATGACCTTAGAAAGATATTGTGCACTGTTAAAAAATTGTCTAGGCCATGAGTTCTCCGAGGAAAGGCTAATGTACCATATCATTGATGGGCTTCGTGATGCAAAAAGAGAAACCCTAGGGATGTATGCCCAAGGTCAACTATCCGAATTACGAACCCATCAAGTCCAAGAGCTTATTAAGCAAGTAGCAAAAGAAGAAGGAGAAATGGCTAGATGGGAGAGTGTTGAAAAACATCAATAGGACTAGAATCTCAACTTAACAAAGGTCCATAATCATAAAAAGGAGAAATCAACCTATCTCAAGGAGGAAAAACCATCTTTACCAACATAATAATCACTAGAAGAAGTCAAGGAAAAGAACAATAAGATGTTGGAATGGACACATAAAAAGTGTGGAGAATTTATTGATATTATTGGAGATAGAGTTTTGACAACCCAAGAAGTAGGACAGAATATCATTAGACAATCAGAAAGAAGGGATGAAGAAAATAAGAGCTCAACGACCAATCATACATATGAATGAAACATTTTCCTGTACGATCACCCCAAGAGTCAATGCCTAATCTTGTTACATCTATATGAGCATTGGGGAAGCATGTTACACCCAAAGTTCATACAGAGATACTGTGTTCGATCACAGAAACAATCCCAGTCGTGGGGAAAGCCATCCCTAAACTAGAGGCACCCTTCGTATCCTCCGAATCCAAATGCTTATCGATTTCAACATCGTGTTTCCCCAACTAGGTCAACATACTCTATCTCGCCACATTATCATTCTTCTCAATACTATCAGCCCATGTCCTCAACACAATCACCGCCTTATTGACCTTACACTTATCCTAAATTTCAACATTCTCATCCTTTCCCTCCTTTTACATTGCCACCAACTGTTCCTAAAGTGTCTGCACTATAGCGACAACCCATGAACGTTACTTATGCTACTATTACTAACAATAGTGAGAGACCTCCTCAACATCGTCCCTTCTTTAGACATGACCATAAGAAGGGACAACACAATTCCAAGGCTACTGCATTCTCCAACTCAGCACAAGCCCAACATTGTGATGCACCCTTCTCTTCGAATCCAATGCCTCATGTCACCTCATTAAGACCACCAAGTAACACTCGAACAACCATATGGCCCAATGAATATAGCCATGGAGGGCAACATCCTAATCCTTGAATACCATCTTACGGTCCCAAGTATCATAGTGAGTAAACTCTTTATCCAGGAACCACATCTTATAAATTGTCCCACTATGTTTACTATAATCAAGTGTGTGAACCCCAATGGGGTAACTATGACCGAGTCCCAATATTTCCAACATGCAAGGATCCTTATTTTTCATTTATTAATCCTCGCCATGCTCAACCATTTAGTTATGGGGCATATCCCCCATTCTAATAACAAGCAGGGTTAATAAATATTTTTCATTTTCTTTAATTTTACAACTTTTTGTTTTCCAATTTTTCATTTTTCAATTTCTTGTTCTACCTTTTTGTCTTTTTGTATTTTTATCTTTTTATGAGTAATCTCATCTATGAATAAAACACTCATGTGGCTTGTTGGTTGAGGTGTGTTCTATGTTATCGAGTCTCGAGTGATCAATTCTTTGGACAGTGAGCCCATTACATCCACTCATCCATTCTACAAATAAGAGGTTTTGTTCAAGGGTACAGTGATATTCTTGATATTCTTAAAACTTAAAATTAATTTTGTGTTCATTGTACCTGGAATGAAGAAGGATGGATCAAGAGGGAATGATTAGGGTGTGACATCAAGGGGACTTGTGGATTCTCTTTAGTGACGTATGTGGGAGTTATCATGCAATGTGGTTGTACTAAGATCCTTGTAGATTTAACAAAAAATGGGATTAAGAGTAACCAAAAGGGCACTCAAAAATCAAATGCTGTTCTAGGGGGTCCCATTGGAAAGACATGCACCCATGCCTTAAGGTTGGCGGCTTCAATGGGTTCAGCAATCAGAAAAAAAGAAAGATTGAAAAGAAAAAACAACAACAAAAAAAGAAAAAACAAAGGAAGTGCCACAAAGCAAAAATCACTCCTCCCTTGTACAAAATGCTAAGTGATCATACGCCTTGTTGTTATGGTACTCTCATAGTCACTCATCATGGGATGAAACAATGCGGTGTCATTGATCAGAGGAATGGACTTGGTCCTGATCTTGGAACGACGGGTTAATGACACATTAATCATGCTTTACATGAAAGATTCACTGTGCCCTGGGTCAGTTACCTCATGTCCCAATCTCTACCATCCCTTCTATAGTCTTTCCCATCTCGTTGTTCATGTAATTGTAGCTCATGTCTTATATAGCGTAGAATTCTTACCTCATTCCAATGGTATCTACATGTGTGTGTTTTGTGAAACTGGTATAAATTACATTCAACTCTTCTAGTGCCTACGGACATTTTAAGATGTGGTTACGCAAGGGCATTATAGGTTGGAACATGCGTTGGGTAGGACCCACTTCCGTGACTTTTGCAATTTGTACTTGTTGCATACCACCACATCATCTTACACCCTCTAAGTACTTCATTGCAAAATATATTCTTTCCTTTGTCATCATTTTATCAAATGTTCCTCAAAACTAGATCCTTTTATGTGTCACCTAAACAAACCTGGTCTGACATTAAAATTTTACGACAACTTCCTTGAAAAACTTTCTAACTCTAAAATCACACTAAGCAAAGAATTCAACATTTATTAAAGGCANAGACAACTTCCTTGAAAAACTTTCTAACTCTAAAATCACACTAAGCAAAGAATTCAACATTTATTAAAGGCAATGAGTAAGATATGAAATCATTGAACTTTTTTCAATAACCTTACTAACAATTGATCTTTGTGTGATTATAGATGGCCCCTAAAAGAAGACAACAAGGAGGACCTTCTCAAGGTGCAACTGAATGACCAGGGGGAGGCAGAGGCCAAGGACTTCATGCAGAACATGCAGATCATGAGGCACAATCACTCAACATCCATCATGGAACTCTTGTTACTGCATAATCTATCCAAGAAAAATGTGGAGAGGTTAGGGTCTAAGCCTATGAAAAGGAATGACGGCTATTTGTGGCATAACATGTCAAGGCCAATCAAGTGTTCCCGCAACTGCCATGTTCATGGAAAGTGCTGACTCCATCAAACATTGGAACATTAACATGGATGGCTCATAATCCTTGGATAGAAGAGGGGAAATGTTAAGCACTTCTAGTATCAATCTCAGAAGCCTAATCATGTAGGACAAAGGAGAGGCACCCATAGAGGAGCTACGACTACTGGGAAGCCCATGAGTTCCACGAGTTTTATCTTTTGTGTCTGTGTCCAAATTTTGTTTAATTCTCCACTACGACATAAATAAATTCCTAGTCAGTCACTAATCCCATACCTATCCACTATGTAATCAATTGAACTTGTTCCTNTACTAATCCCATACCTATCCACTATGTAATCAATTGAACTTGTTCCTCACTTTCTCTGACTCGAGGATGAATTGTTATTTAGTCGTGGGGGTATGATGAGTTATCATTTTGTTGGCCGCAATATTGCATACGCGGTATCGTAGCCTATCTCCTCATCTATAAATAAGAGGTAGATAGATCTGATAAGCAGTTTTAGAGTTAGTGGTTAGAGTTGTTAGATTTAAGTTTCTTTTTTACATCATTTTCTCTCTCAATCCTTCTCTCCCAGTGTATGCCCGCAATGTGGTGATTGTAATTGTATGGCATCCTTATTTGAGTGTGACGGACTTGGACATGCACATGACCATCAATAAAGATCGAGATTACTTCATCATTGTAGCATTCACTTAGTTTAATTATTTATTTAATTTTTATTTACTTCTTTCTTAGTTAATATCTCTTCACCCTAAACTCCTTTTAAATGCGAAATGAGTACGACTTGCTCACGAGCATTTAAGTGTAACTACTTGGTAACCTAGTAGTGTACCTAGGATCGGTACTTGGTAATCCCAGTGGTAGTCATGCATGAGGTTCAAGATGTGTACGGATGATTAAGGAATGGATGCTCATCACACTTAGGCTAGTTAGATTTTCTCTTACCCTCTCTCTCTCTCTCTTTGCTTCCTAGTTTAGTTAATATTATCTACCATCATACCCAAGAGTAGCGTCAGCATAGGAACACATCATACACCTTGGTCTGGACTAAACCATACGTGACAAAGTTAATACTAGTCCAGGTGGAAAGACAGCGAACTGCGACCTAAGAATAACTATCTAGATATCACAACTAGCCCATCTGGGGAGTTTGACCAGATCGTGCGTGAAACGCTCGTATTTATATGGTTGAGTGTAGGGGTACCTCGCCACTCATCACTAGTTATAAGTAACACCAAAAGATATTTGCTTCTATCATGTAATGGATAATATCTCAATGTTAATGTAATGGAATGCTAGTTATCGGAGAGTAAGAGGATAGAAGATGTGAAGCACTAGTTGAAGCATGTAAGCAAGCTCATTTTTTAGAAATGGAGGTGAAAGTCAAGGTAATTTGACTAGCATTAGATGGTTTTCTTAAGGCATCAATGTTAACTTGAAATGTTTTTTATGAAAATATAAAAAGCTTGTCAGTTTTGATTTTAGTGCTGATGATTCATTATTGTGATGAAGCATTGAAAAAGCTAAATAAAAGGAAAAGCAAATGTAGATGATGAGTAGCAAGTAGTCCCTCCACCTGACCATATGAATCACAAGCGTGCACTAATGATCTAGTCAAATTTCATGGACTTAGCACCTAAATATGCCTATAGACAAAGATAGTGACTTGGGGAAATAGGATTATTGTATTCTTAGCTCTTATTTGTGTAAGTTCAATTGTATGGTTATATGTGAGCCAAGGTAGATGATATTTATTTATATTTTATATTTTATTATGTTTTTATTTATTTAATCTAAGTGTTGAAGTAAAAATAATTAATTCTTAAACTATGTAGTTGATGAGTGGCGAGGTACCCCTACACTCAACCATACGAATACGAGCGTTACACGCACGATCTGATTAAACTCCNAACTAAGCCTTAATTAACCTAGCATCAGCATCCATTCCCACTTACCGTTCACACCCTGAACCAATGCAACCTTGGTTACCAAATGCTATTCGTTGCTGGGATCACTAAGCGTAACACACGTGCTCAAAGTGGTCGTATTGAATGCACTTAACTATGGGAGAAGGGTTGAGAGAGATTTAATTACTAATAAAGCATTCAAATGATAAACAATAAATAAATTCCTATCTAGCTTAGTCCATGCACTGCAAGGTTTATCCAAGAAGTTCATCTTTATTTCTGTACACAAACTTGTGTTCAGGTATAATATTTTCTCGAATAAAGATCCGTTCACTTTGGAGCTCCTACTACGGGCACATGGAAACTATTCTATCTCTAGAGAGGAAAAACTACCAAAGTTTCGCTACAGTCTAGGCCTAGAATGAGAAACAAGGGAGAGTCGCCTCTTATTTATAGACTTGGCGATGCACCGCGATATCGCGGGGGATGACACCATATCACAGGGGATGCGATATCGTAGTGGACGCAATATCATGGCCCATGTGATATCATGGCCCATCATACCCCCATGATTGAATAAAAACTCATACTTGAGTTTCTTACAAAATATTGGAACGGTATGGGATTATTGACTCAAAATGGAACTAATGGGATGACATGTGAACGGATCATCATTACAAGACAAGACAAAAATGGTGTTCACGATAACAAGAGTGAACACTTTATACATTTGACATCAGGCCTTATTTGGCAGCTAAGAAAGAGAGAGAGAGAAAGAAGTTTTGCTGTTGCCAATGCTAAGATTGCACCTTTTGTTGTCCATCCATAAGCGCGCCATCGATCTTGCTCCTTACATAGCTGCTTCGGCATCGCTCCATTCCAAGTGTTCTCTTTGGATCCAATCCCTTGTTGCATGATTTCCATCTGCACACACAACATAGTTTTAATATTAGCAAGGGTAAATGAATCACAATGTAGTTGATACCTTGCTTCGGTGAAAGGTCCATTGGCTAAGTTATGGTATGGCTGATGTGGATCTGAAGATATCATAGTGGTGACTACCAAAGGTGTAGGGGTTAGGAGAAAATTGAAAAAATTTGGGTCCGAACCCCCATGACTAAGAGTGAACCTCAGGTAGTGATAGAATGGAGAAAGAAAAGGAACAAGATAAATACGAAAAAAGAGACAACTATAATGTCGATGAAATGGATGTCAAGATGGAAATGAACAAAATAATATAGATTGCAAAAATGTTAGGGGAAAGAATTTAACTGGTGCACCAGATAGGAATTCCAGTGGATCCTCCCCAAAGCAGGCCCATGCCTTTAATGCCCTAACAAACCCACATTCAAAGAGTCTATAGGCTCTGGGAATTTCATTTGGAACAAGAGTTAAAGTCTTAACCACAAGAGTTTACCAAAAAGAAAATAATGCATCAACAAAAATATGCACTAATGATACAACCGGCAATGAGGTGAACAATGGAGAGAAGGGTGGAGAGAAGAGAATGGAATGGAATCCCAAGGATAAGGTGGTGTACTGCCCCTTGTGTACTTAATGATTAATGTGACTTAGTAGATCCCATTCCAAGTCTAGCCTCAAAAAAACCACATCCAGTGACTTCGCATCAATGTATTCAGCCAATCCATCCCCTTGAAGTAACAAGAATGCTTTCCCAAAGAGCCACCACCATTCTAATGAGATGAAGGAGGAGAGAATGGAAAGCGATAAGGGCCTTAGTTAGAGGAAACATTTTTATTTTAGTTCCATAACTAGTGCTTGTAGCCTAAATGAGTATTTCATCTAAGGGGTGTGCTTTGTATTCTCACTTTCTCTCTCTCTTTTTTTGTTTTTTTTTTGTTTTATGTGTTTATACATGAGAACCACACCATGTAAAGACTTTGTTATTTTTATGAGCTCAGCTTCTCGATGATTAAGTAACATCAAAATGGTAAAAAAAATCAAGAAGAAAACATCTAAGCACCCAAGAGAATGGCCAACACAAATGCATTAAGTTCCCTTTAAGCCACATCCTTTTCAATCCTTGAGTCCTTCCTTAGTTTGAGAAATGCCTAGTCATCGATTCATTAATAGTTCTTATTTAGAAAGGGACTATTTAGTTCCAAGCCAAGAGAGACCATAGAAATTTGTGGATGTATGGATGAAGTGGACTCATTGCCTGTCATGTCAAAAGAACCATACCTTAGTATCAACATCCTGACTTAAAGGTAAAAGCCAAACATTAGCAATCAATAGGAAAATAGTTCATACCATCATGAAGAACATTTATTAAATGAAAAACTTGAGAAGATGGAGAACACACGCACACATACACAAAAAATGAAAAAGTATGAATGATGTTGTAAAACAAAAACAAGAAAAGTTAAAGAAATTTGTAAAACAAAAATGTGCAAAACAAAAATGTGTAAAACAAAAATGTGTAAAAAAAAAGTTAAAAAGAACTGAGGGCCCCAAATGATTAGCATAGGTGGCCATCTCCCCCATGACTGAATGGAAAGGAAGAGATCCGAAATAACAAGCGCCTATTTGAATTTCTTAGAAGTCTCCAACTTCTCCCAACTGATGTTTTCAGGTTAAGGGGTGGAAGTCAGCAACGCTCATACTCCAATGTATCTATGCCTTCGTTGTGGGCATGAGTTGTTCACCCAGTTAGTTCCATGCATGTTGGTGGGTTGCTCTTTCGATTAGCTATCAACCACGGGGTGTTCACTTGTTGTGTGGTTGCTACATATAGGCACCTTTGTATCAGAGTTTCTAGGGCACACCGGTTGCATGTAGGAGATGCTGAGCATTCCTCTATGTCATCACCCGATGAGTCATTGTATGTGATGCATGGAACTTTCTTCTTCTTGATATTTCCATAAATTTTTACCTTAGATATTTCCAAGGAAAGATCATGAATTCCTAGGTATGCGTCTATTGTACTTAGCCATGCCCTTCCCATTATAATTGGGAAGTCCCCTTTGTTGCTGTTGACTTCTATCACCAAGAAATCAGCTGGGTATGACCAACCATACATAGTGGTAATGATGTCCTCCACCAATGCCAAGGGAATGGTGATGGATTGGCCAGCCAGCTCTAGTTGAATATTACTCTTCTTAAGTGGAGGCAAGTTCCAGGCTTTATACATTTCTCATGAGATCAAGTTGACTCTGGAACCTGAGTCAAGAAGAGCCTTATGAGGTTTTTTCCCAGCAACTTGGAGGTAGATTAAGTGACTTCCAGGGTTAGAGAGTTTCCTGGGAAGGTGGCCTACCTTGATCCAGTCGGTAACGGTATGTGTTAACATAACCGTATGCATTAAGCTCTGTTGTTGGTTTGGAGGGAGCTCTAAAGCCTTATGTGTTGGAGGAGCATATACAAACTCAACCGCTTGTGGTTGTGAGAGCTTGTCTAGGACTTTGATTTTGAAGAAAGGTCTTATTTTATTGCAGTTATCAAAACTAGTAGTAGGTTGAAGGTTTATAGCTCTCGTAGCATTATGTTGCTACGGTTGAGTGGGGAGTTTCCCTTGCATTGTTGGAGCGGATGGTATTGGAACTAATGGTGTAAGAGAGACAGATGGATTCGGAGGATGCTATGCATGTGGTGTGTCTCCCAGAGGAGAAGGAGTCCTTCTGAAATACTCCTGAACTTAGTAGTAACGTGGTGGTGACAAAAGATCCACAGAGTCATGTGGAGAGATCGGTTGCTGCATGTAATAGCCATAAGGATCTAGTTGTCGGTAAGGGTATTATCGTCTAGGCAGTGGCATCCCCCATGATTGTGGGTGTTGCCACTGCTGGTGTTGCCCGATAGGTTGTGGCAGAGTTCCACTTGGATAATATGTTAACGGTTGGTGGAACTGCCTTGGGTTACCTTGGGGATAAGGTAACTGATGGGGTGCCTACTGTCTATTAAGTCTTGGGTTGAGTGCATACACCTCGAACTCTTGTAGATGTGAGATTATTGGGCAACATCCCTTAGGATAGTCATATTAGCAGATCTCACATCCACCGTTATTGTCTATATCTGAATCCACAACCTCATTGATAATAATCATTTTTCCCTTACCCTTGTCACATGCATGACCTGAATCTCTTCACTTTTTCTTATCGTGGTTACTACTTCGTTCCTTATACTCCTCTATGACTTTTAAAATAGTTTTAAACCTACTGTCTATGAAGTTCCACATTTGATCTACCTTAGCTGATACTTCCGTTGTTAGCTTTTGAAGCAACAAGATTTTTCTATTCATCAACTCTTCGAGTGGTGACTCATCCTCTTCATCATAGAATCTCACTCCCCTCTTCCGGAGGGAAGGATCGTGGTTATACTCTTCTATGCTTTCTCTTTTCCATAGCTCCCCTTCTTCTTTAGCTACTTGCTCCAATAATCAATGAATTTCATGGGACCTAAGTTCAAATAATCTCCCTTGGGCATAAGTCCTAAGGGATCTCCTAGTTTTGTGTCTTAGCCCATCTACGAGGTGACATAGTTGATCCCGTTGTGCGTAACCATGGCCCAGGAAACGATGTAGCAATGCATAATATCGGCCCATGGCAGTATTTCTTTGATCTTAATGGTTGTATCTCCCTACTAATTATTCTAGAAGAGGTATGTCACTCCCATGTACCATTATCCACTAGATGAGAGAATGAGCCACATGGGAGACACTTGTAGGTGAGTTCAAACTTTCTTTGATGCCAAGCCTAGGAAGGAACCAAAGTTAAGCTCTTGGAGCATCAAAATTTGGATCTCCTTAGAATGAAGTTTTTTTAGCTAGGCCTAAGTCAGTGTGACCTCAAGATTAGGCCTTGGCCTTGGTGCCTCATCTTGTTGTGACTGGCCAATCTTTGTTGTGGGAATCTGACAAATAGATTCCACTTTAGGCTTCTCTTGAAGAGGTTCCATTACATGGGACTTAGCCTCTTGTTCTTGGGGTTGTTATGGTTGTTGATCCCTTCATCCTCTCGGTCATCTCTCCCTTGGTTGGGATGGTCATTTACCTTGTGATCCCCTCTTTAGTGCCATCTGTGATCACAAACATAACCGAGGATTGGTGATTAAGGTGTAACTCTTAGTGCTCTGTGATACCTTTCTTCTTTTGGATAAGTTACACTTAGGTTAGTTGTGATCATGGTAGATTGATCATTTTATTATTATCTTATCAATATTTCATTTGTTTAGCTACCTAGGTTTATTGATGAGGTTTAACTTGGTGGAGATGAGAAATTTAATATTTATTTTTTTAGTGAAACCTTGGGGAGATGGAAAAACTTGGAAAACTTTTCCATCATAAACCATGGGTTTGTAACCTCTACAATGTAAAGATCACCTCCGATAGCTTGAGGGTCAAAAAACAAGTTGAATTGGATAAGCGATTTGCAAGTTAGGGCACATGGTAGGTGCACTAGGCTCAGAGATTTTCAAAAACTCCCCTAGTGTTATGATGTAAATATTAAGAATTGGCTAAGTGTTGGCACATATATATAAAGTTTTTATCATGCATTGATAGGGATGTGTGAATAGGAATGCGTCAATGGGAATGTCTCGATGCATCAGGTTACGTCAATGGGAAAGTGTTGATGCAACCTATTGAGATAATTTTCATGTTTAAAAAACTAAGTGTTGGGGAAGAGTTTGATGATGAAATTGGAGTCCAAAGAAAGTCAGAAAAACCTAGAATAAGGAAAAATCATGGAAGAGAGTGTGAAATTGATTTGGGAAAGAAGATTTGGATGAAATTATACTGTCAAGAAGCATAAAAACTAGATGTTCCCTATTGGAAAATAATGGAATTCAATGCAAAATAACTAAGGGATAGGAAGTTTAAACATCTAGACCAAGGAGTATGCAAGTGGATCCTCTCCATAGTAGGCTCATGCCCTTAATGCCCTTGTATGCCCTCACCATTAGGAGTCATGGATTATTAAAAATTGAATCCACATAAGAAGTCATCAAAGAATTAAGACATACCAAAATGGCTACATTGATTATACATGATAGGAGGTTGTGAGGTGGTAGATGGTATGAATGGATGATGAGAAAGAGTATGTGGTAATGGAGTCTTGCATTCTAGTTATTGTTGATGCGTAAATTTTGGACACAAGAACACTTGTGAAAACTCGTTTTAGGAGACTATCGCCTAGGGTGCCTCCCGTATGGGTACGAAATCCCGGGAATAGTCTCAGCTGGAAAGGGCTATGTGACAATAATAATAATAATAATATTTTAAATAAAATATTAAAAGTTTTAAATTTAATAAGAATATTGAAAAGTTAAATAATTCGTGCAATTTAAAAGAGTACAATAAATAATTCAAAATAAAATGCAAATAATAATATTGAAAACTGTAAAAGTTATCTACCACCGCAACTGCTTCTGCACTTGGAGATGGTAGAGAGAAAAATCTGTCCTGTTGTTTAAAAGCAAATAAATAAAGAAAAAAATGATGTTAATGCTATTTGTGTTGCCTGTGCATACAACCCATCTCTACCAGGTTTCTATTTATAGGCAAAAAGAAAGACTTGTACCGACACTCCTCACGGTGTCTGCGTTGGCACCGCTGCTGTTGGGCCTTGGTCTCTACCGCGTGGGCAGAAAAGAAAAAAAATGTGTACCGGCGTTTAGCAATTGCTACTACAGGGCCTGCACACTGTCATCTGCAATTTGCCTATGACTGTTGTTAATGTTCACTACACGTTTCACGCTCCTGCCATGTTCTACTACCTATCGGCAGAAGAGAGAAGACTATCGAAAAGCTTAGCATCCAGAGAGAAGGCCATTGCAGGTGCATTGCTGTCAAATGTGTGCCCCTCGTAGCAACAAGAGGCTAAAATATGGGTTGCATGTGGCTAGAGAAAACAGAAGAATAAAATAAAATAGCAGCTGCTGATGGACATGCGTTGCCAGCCCCTACGCCGCTATGCATTTCAAAAAGAAAGATTGGCCCTCCTGTGCTTACAACCTGTCTTTGCCAGGTTTTTAGCCTCTCTTTATAGCGGCCCTACAGGAGAAACCCTAACCCTAAACCGTCATTCGCTGTCAACACGCTGTATCACTATTACAAATATTTTAACAAATGTTTGTAAATATGTAATTCTTTTTTTAAAAAAAATATGAAAATTAATTCATTAGACTTGCACAAATTATGAAGTCATTACCATGTTTTATAATTTAAAGATATGCTATTTTGGTGGCATTTTTCAGGTGGCTTATCTTTTCTCTTGATTTTATTTTTTTTATTTTTTTTTCTGTTATTTTTATTTTTATTTTTTTGTTGAATTCCTATGAATTTGATTTGTGCATTTTGACTACTTTGCAATTATAATTTCCTACATGTGCATTGATAATGGTCCCATGCCTAGCATGGGTGAGGTTAACCTCAACACTTAGCCCCCAAACTACAAATTACATGCAAGTGTAAGGACTATAAAATTTTGAATGAAAATGTAACAGATGGAAAAACAAAAACAACATGAAACAAGAAATGCAAACTTGAAAGTAAACTATAATGTTCTAAACATAATCAAAATAACCAAATAATCGAAAGAGACACCGACATAGGCCATTCAAACAACTATTAAAATCTAAATATATAATTTATTTTTTTTAACTAAGATCTATATATATATATGTATAATTATATATATATGTAGATATATGTTTAAGCTCTCATTCTCAATATTCTCACAAGGTAACAGTAAAAGTATGCATACTATTTTGACCAAGTGACTTATACAAAACTGAATGAGGGGGATAAGCTAAAGCTCATGTTAGATCATAGTAAGTCACAACTTTCAGATTTTTCCTTGGGTCTTTTTTTTTTTTGAAAAACTTAAATTTAAAAGGGGAAGCGAAGGTTAGGGTGAGGATTACTGCCAAACCCCATTACACTCAAGAACTTATTACACTGCCAATGAACATTGTCCTCATTTTTTGTTTTTTTTTTTTTAAAGGAAACTTTGCTCATGGTGTACTCCATTCTTGAGGTAGGAATTCCAACACAAGTCTGGCCGATTAGCTACATTGCCAAAGAGCATGGTCCTTTTGGAAACTTTGCCCATGGTGCAGTTCAACCCTCGTGTATGTGCCTTTGATTGGTGGCATCATAGCAGGTCTCCTGGGTGGCTAAGGGTTCTCAAGTAGAAATGAACACACTTCACCCCATTGTTCACAGGATAGCCATGGATCATCATACCTGAGGGCTTGGGCTTATGAGAGGAAAGGATAGAATTTTCCAAGGTCACCTAGTAATTATGACTAACCACTCTCCAACATCACATATCCTACACTCACATGATCATGATGATAACATGATAAGTTTGTATAAATCAAATACTCCATAACAAACATAACAAATAAATTGAAACCTTGGAATCAATTGGAAAGAGTCACGGTATTTATAAAATATAGAGTGGATTTTATAGCATAATATTATAGTAATAGTAAATTATATTATACCTACATTATTTTCCAATGGTGTTAAGATGACCCAATATCAAGTAACTCAAATGAAAATTGATTATTAAAATCATATGAAGAACACAATAATCAAAAATATATGCTAGGAAAGAAATGATGAAAATGCAAGCAAAATATGGAAATGTAACAATATACATAAGAAATGTAAAGAAAAAGGAGGAAAAAACATGCAACTAAGAATCTACCAGATGCCCATGTGGGGTACTTGAGTAGAAATGTTTCAAATGAAATGCATTAAAATTTCGATTCAACCTATATCCTTGCAAATTAGCAATCTTAAACACATTTGGGGCAGTGATGTCTACAATTTGAAATGGACCTGACCACATAGGTGAAAACTTAGTTTGAGGGCTAGTTTGACCATATGCTCTATCCCTCTTAAGGACTTGATCACCTACTTGAAAATTTTTAGTTGGATGTTTTTTATCGAACCATCTCTTGACAATTTGTTGATGCTTAAGATTATGAAAATCAAGACCTACAATTATCTTGCTTGATTGTTTTCTATAAAGTTTTTCTTTAATATAAGTTTCAATGATAGGTCTATGTTTTGGTGGGTCATCGGATATACCTTTTCTAGGAGAATGTTCCATGGATGTGTTGTTAAAATTTAGCACACCTTCAAATGTTTTACGAGGTAAGGTCTTATTTATATCTTTTTCTTCCCCTAAAGGTGGTGGATGACTTAGACAAAATCCATCGTGTTGTTGATAAGGCAAGGTGTCTCCATAGTTTTCTTCACCTTCTCTAGAACTTTGATAGGATTGGATGAGATCTGCATAAGAGGTAGGATTTTTTGTAGTTTCACTCACATAGTCATTTTCAACATGTTCACTACACTCAACCTCAATAACCCCAACATAAAGATTAGCATTTCGATATTCCAAAGATTGATTTTGTTGATCCATGTTTGTTACTACTTGTTTGTAGAAGGGTTCTTGGGGTATAGTCATGTATTCAGATTTTCCTTTGATAGGGATTAATAATTTCGAGACATATGACCTAAAGAAGCCCCCAAACTTGGCTCCAAAAGTCCTAGATAATGGCACACCATATGTGGTTTCATGTCAACTACTAGGATATCCGTATAACATGTAAATGTAGGGTATCGCTTAAGTTGTACCTTTGCTCCTTTTAATAGCCCTACCATAGGTACATTAGATCCATCGAGTTGAATCGCACTTTTAGTTTGTGGTATCATTTGTGCTCCTAAAGCATTACAAACGTCAAGAGTTATAACACTAATAGTTGCATTGGAATCCATTAAACAGTTATGAACATTCTTTCCTAAAATAATCAAAGTGGTTAGGAAAGGGGGATGGTCCATTTTGCTAGACATGGAATTATCCACATTTTGTACTGATAATGTGTTAGGACTTTCTGCAAAGTGAACTTGCCTTTCAGGAATTGGGAATTTTCTCTTTGGGCTAATGGTATATGAACCATATCCTGAATTACTTCTTTCATTTTGTTAAAGTGTAGGAGGTCATACATCGAAATGTTGGCTTTAACTCTTTTTAAGTCCTCAACCAAATCATAATTCTTATGTTCATCTTTGGCTTCTTGTTGAGATGGAACTCTTCTAAGTATAGAAGGGGGGTTTGCTTGTTGTGGGGCAATTACTTGGGATGACCCGGATTGGTTGTTTGCATTGTTTTAACTAGGAACTCTTTTGTTTGGAGGTGTATAGGAATTTATCCTAGTTTGTTGTTGTGTAGCATTCATAATGTCACTAATTTTGCAGTAGCGAGTGTTGTGTGGGTTAGGGTCACCTACCATAACTTGTTCTAATGAGGAAACCTCTTCATTTTATGTCTCATGAAATATATTAAGGACCATGATAGAGGTTTTTCCATTTTGTTGCCCTTGGGTATTATCACCATACAATGCCATGAATTGAGGACAAGTCCTTTTGGAATATTGCCTCATATTATGAAGACGACAATAATCATCATTGATTGATACACTTGGTTTTTCTGGTTGTATAGGGCCTTTGTTATTGTTTCTCTTTAGCTCAACCACTTCATTGGATAGTTTTTGTAGTGAAGTAAGTATTTGGGTCATTTGATCTTGGGTTTGGGTTGGTGGTTTAAAGAATTTGATGTCCCATTTGGGTTTATAATGGATTGAATCAAGGCTTTTGATTGGTCATCATTCAAACCAGGGTTGGATGGTAAGAATGAAGAGGACATAGGGCCTTGTGAGTAATTACTTAAAGGTTGAGTTGATTGAAAGGGAGAAAGAGCTTGAGAAATAACATTAGATGTTTGAAAAGTTAGTAGGAGTGGGTTTAATTACATAGGGTTACTAACACTCATCATCCCAAATTGAGTTTGGATGCTGTTCCTAAGGGTTATTTTCTCTAATTCCACAGCTTTTGACATTGAACCTTGTATTTTTGTTATGTTGGGATCAGATTTGATAGCATAAGCGAAGAATGGATCAATGGTAGAGAGATAGAAGTTGAGGATACCATTTAGTTGTGGTTGCATCTCATTTGGCACATAGGTAAGTTGATGAAGGAATCTAAGGTTATAATCCCTAACATTTTTCCCAGGTAGCTTTCTTAGGCTGGTAAAGTGTCTTGATGAGATAGTAGGGCTTGTAAATTTGTCAAATTGATTCAAAAATTTGTTTTTGAATTCTTGCCATATGTTAATAGAGGCATCAGGAAGCATTAAGAACCATTGGGTTGCTTAGGTCTTAAATATTGTTACAAACACTCTACATGCTACATCATTATGTACAATCTTGTGGATCCCTAATAAGGTTTCAAAACATTGTATGTGTTGGCGGGCATCATTCGTAGGGGTTGTAGGATCGAAGAACAGGTTTATGTTTTGAAGGGATTTTGGTATGTCATGGTAGTTATTAAAATTAAAAGGGTTTCTTACCAAAGGAGCTGGGGGTTGATGGGCTGCCATCTTAATCAAAGCTTTCTTAGGAATTGAACTTAGAAAAAGTGAAGCTCGTTGTTTTCTCAAAGTAAATTAACGAGTAGCTAGTTGACTAGGGGTAGGAGTATGAGTTCTTTGTTGAGATGTTCTATAAGAAGAGTCACTCATAAAATGAAAAATAACAGGAAATGTAAAATGCTAATAAATTGTGAAAATTAAAGAAAATGGAAAAAACATTTGAATGCTATATATATTTTTATTTATTATTTATTATTTTGTTTTATTATATTTTTTTTATTTTTAAAAGTGAAATTGAAATTACAAAATTTCAAAAAAGTAAATTAAAAAAAAAATAATTTAAATCACCTCAATTAAATTTCAGAAAAACAAATTAACAAAAGGATTGCTAGAATATAAATTTGGAGATTTGAAAGTGAAACTAAAATAGAGCAATAAAATTGAAAATAGGGAGACAAAAACAAAAATAGACAGTAATAAAAAAATGATAATTTTTTTTAAAAAAAAAGAAACATAAAATGAAAATAAAGAAAAGGTTGAAAAACTGCCCTCCTTCTAGTGCCAAAAAGGTGTTGACGCTTAAATTTTGAACACGAGAACACCTGTGAAAACTCGTTTTAGGAGACTATCACCTAGGGTGTTTCCCATATGGGTACAGAAATTCAGGAATAGTCTCAGTTGGAAAGGGTTATGTGACAAAAACAATAATAATAATATTTTAAATAAAATATTAAAAGTTTTAAATTTAATAAGAATATTGAAAAGTTAAATAATTTGTGCAATTTAAAATAGTATAATAAATAATTCAAAATAAAATGCAAATAATAATATTGAAAACTGTAAAAGTTATCTGCCACTGCAACTGTTTTTACGCTTGGAGAAAGAAAGACTTCTACTGACACTCCTCACGGTGTCCGCATTGGCACTGCCGCTGTTGGGTGTTGGTCTTTGCCGCATGGGCAGAAAAGAAAAAAAATGTGTACCATCGTTCAGCAATTGCTATTGTAGGGCCTACACACTGTCATATGCAATATGCTTGCAATTGCTGTTAATGTTCGCTACACGTTTCATGCTCCTGCCATGTTCTACTACCTACCGGTAGAAGAGAGAAGACTGCCGAAAATCCCAGTGTCCAGAGAGAAGGCCACCGTAGGTGCATTGCTGTCAGATGTGTGCCCCTCGCAGCAATAAGAAGCTAAAATATGGGTTGCATGTGGCTAGAGAAAATAGAAGAATAAAATAAAATAGCGGCTGCTGATGGACATGCGTTGCCAGCCCCTACGCCGCTATGCATTTCAAAAAGAAAGATTGGCCCTCCTGTGCTTACAACCTGTCTTTGCCAGGTTTCTAGCCTCTCTTTATAGCAGCCCTACGGGAGAAACCCTAACCCTAAACCATCATTCGTTGTCAACACGCTGTATCACTATTACAAATATTTTAACAAATGTTTGTAAATATGTAATTCTTTTTTTTTTAAATATGAAAATCAATTCATTAGACTTGCACAAATTATGCAGTCATTACCATGTTTTATAATTTAAAGATATGCTATTTTGCTAGCATTTTTCGGGTGGCTTATCTTTTCTCTTGATTTTATTTCTTTTTTTTTCTTTTTTGTTATTTTTATTTTTATTTTTTTGTTGAATTCCTATGAATTTGATTTGTGCATTTTGACTACTTTGCAACTATAATTTCCTACATGTGCATTGATAATGGCCCCATGCCTAGCATGGGTGAGGTTGACCTCAACAGTTACATGAAGTCCTTTGTAGATTTTGTGATTAATGTAACTTGATATTGTCCCATCCATAGTTCGAATCAAGTTCATCCACTTCCAATGACTTCACATTGGCACATTTAAACTATTCGACCCCCAGAGTTTATGAACAGCCCCAAAGATCACTCACCATTCCAGGTAAAGAAGAAAAGAATGAAGTTAAGAGGACCTTAGTTAGAGGGCTGCCTTTAGGAATGGGTAATGTCTTTCCAACCCCATAACCAACCAATGTTTGTAGCCCATTATTTCATCTAAGGAATGTGCTTTGAATTCCCATGTTTCTTTTTCATGGGAACCATACCATGTGAGGACATTTCTTTTTGTTATTGGTCAAAGTTAGGAATGGTGAGGAATAGATGAGAATACCCATAAAACTCTTGATGGGAGGTAGGTACAAAAGGTGACAAGTCCCCTTGAAGCCACACCCTTATCAATTCCACTTGATTCATTCAAAATCTGGAAAGTACCGAGGTCATGGATTCTTTATAAGTTATTAATAAAGAACCTCATGCTTCCAAGACGAGAGAATGCCATGGAGTTAAGTGGAATGGCTGGTGTTAGCACAATTTTTTTCCATTTGACAGAGCAAGCATAAAAGGGGATTTTGTTTATTATACAGTTTGCACCAAATGCTAATAATAATAAGGATAAAAATAATGATGTTTTTTTTTTTTTGGAATAATTGAGATTCTAGAGATTTTGAGTTCCATTCTTGGTAGCAATAAGAGTCCAGAATGGAGGCTGTTAAAGAAATCAAGTGCATTACCAAAAAGCTTTGCTGTAACCAAGGTGTTTTTGCCTCTCATTTCCATAAGTTGATCATGCGGTTGATGTTTAGGGCGCTTCTTTGCTTGTTTGATCAATCTTGTGAATGTCAAAAATGGGAGAAATAAAGCATGTATTGTCTTAGGGTTGCTGGTTTTGGGAGATGCAGAATTTTCAAAAGAGGGTTCATCTTCATAAGAATAAGCATCATAGAAATCTAAGGCTTGGAAAGGTTTGAGTATTCATGAGGCAAGATATTCCTCATGGTACTGTTATCATCATAAAGCAAGAATATTTTGCCTGATTACAGGGCTAGTTTAATTCTTTGATAAAGAAGTTTCATGATCAAGGAGCTGAAAAGCATAAAAGAGAATTTTCGAGCTAGTGTGGTGAGTGCTGACGTAAGAAAATTCAACTTTAAGTAGAGAAAACAGGAACTGCTACAGAGTTATCAAGCATAACGTTACCTTCTTTGAGGGTCTTATCTGGAAGGTATATAACTTCAAATCCCAATTCTAATTCCCTGGCTCAATCTCATCAATCGACAGTTTTAGAAATATATAGGGTTTGCAGGGGCTTGCATACAAGAGTTTGTGAGAAATTCAATATAATTTCACGGAAAATTAAAATTTCAGCACACATTAGTTTAAGCTTTATATCGTGTTGCAGAATTTTATACCAACAAATCAATGAGAAGGTGAATATGATCCATTTAAATGAGATGAAAAAGATTATGTTAGCAGAGATACTGGATGTAACAACAGCTTAAATCTTGTATACACCTAAGAACAGAGACTCCAAAAACCCAGAAACAACAAATTTACATAGAAAGTGGAAAGGAGATAAAAAAAGAGTCAGAGCAAGCTCTTCAAGAGCAGCAAGTAGATAGGGTCATCATCCATGACAAGAACACAAGCGTCCACTAGAGAATTATTGTTGGGTTCCTCGTCGGAGCCCACTTTGGCGCTTCTATTCTACTTATTGCTCTCAGAATCCACATTTCTGGGACCTGAGATGTCGCCTAAGGAAGAAGAAGAATGATTTCGCTGTATAGTGACAACTGCAAGACTTTCTTCGGATCTACTCATGGACGAGAAGGGCGAGCAAGAGGCTGAGGCTTCTTTATCACCACTTCAAAGGAAAACTCAAATTTGAGGCACACCAGGCAAATTTTCTAGAGACGAAAGTTGAAACACAGAGGTTGGCAATTTTAGCAACGCAACTTTTGAAAGAAGGCATCTGAAAATGGGCAGATTTGTTTTAAACTCAGATTGGAAAATCAAGAATTGTGCATTGCATGAAAGAGGAGCAAGCATCGAATCAGCGGACAGTAGAAAAGGTGTACACGACGACAAGCACAGAGCGGTGGGCGGGCGTCATGCTGGTTCCGGCTACCAAAGCTTGGATGAATGATACCTGAGTTTGCGGTGCAAATAACTCAACAGACGGTGTGAATAGGTCGAGATGCATGGGAACAGTGCGGATCTTTCAGCAATACAAATTCCAAACCTAACAGACTACAGCGTTTCAAAGTGACTGTGCACGTGGAAGAGGATGACACCGTAATGGTGCTGGGATGGCTGCAAACATGTCAACACGCGGAGCCACCATATTGCTACTTCATCATCTGTTCCACACTGGTGACGGGATAGCAGGCAACAGCAGCAAGACCGTAGGCATGGGAGGTGGAGTGCAGCACTGAGGGTTTTGGCAGCGTTGATGACAGTGGCAATGGTAGATTGTTACGGTCTATTTTAAAGAAAAAAGCTTCACTAATCTTTGCCCTCAAGTCTGACGTAAAAATATTAATACCGGCATAAGGTTATGAGATAAGTTTTAACAATAATTTATATTGTTGAAAAGGGGAAAAGTTATCATTTTTTAAAAAGGAAATTATCGAGCAGGACACTTTCCAACTATTCCATGCATTTCTCTAATTATAATAACTTCTTATGGAAGTTATAAGTTCTTAGGGTGGTTACGAATGAATCCCCTAGATATTTGTAACTCACCTCTCTACCTTAAAGTCACTATAAAAGGGCTTCAAGGGTAGAAGAAACTTAAGAAACTTAGAAGAATTTTGAAAATTGTAAAGCATTGTTTGCTAAAGACATCAATTTGGCTACTTTGTTTTAATTTTTTCTTCCCATTTTGTCTTAGTTGTCTAGATAATATCGTGCTTGGCATTTAATTTTGGGATTTTCTAGATTGTTCTTATAGCTTTATTTTTGTGTAATACTAAACTTCTATTTGGTTTGCCATATAAGAGCTTATATTGTCTTAGAAAAGCATCTTGAGCAATTTAATAGTAATTTCTTTATAAAATTGCCTATTTGAGTCTAAAGGTTCTAGAAAAATCTTTGATACTTGCTTAAAATAGCTTCAATTTTTTAAAGTTTATTGCCTTAGAATTTCAATTTTGAAATTGTTAAATCATTACTGATAGCTCTATTGTTTGCAAATTCTTTACAACTATTAACTAGTCAAATAAAAGCTTGTACTTTATTGTTTACAAAGCATTTTGATAGTTTAATAAGAGTGTCGTTAAAAAATTGCTTGTTGGGCTCAAAGAGTTTGCATAATTTGTAATGGTTAGATTGAATTGAAATAGCTTTATTGCAAAGTGTTTCATCATGTTTGATTTATCTTGCCAAAATGTTTGAGGTTTCACACAAATTTTCTTTTTTTTTTCTCTTTCTATAACCCATTGAATCTTGCTCTATTGTTAGTTTTCTTGTGGAGTTTTTTCTCTAGGAAAAATTATGAGTATATTGGTAGAATTGTGCTTAATCATTTTTGTGAAATTTTATGTGTTTCAAGTAGCATACTATAGGGACTATATAGACTAAGTAATTTGACAAAATAAGAATCTTTGATAACTTACAGTATTTGACAAAGCTAGCTGAATTTCTTTTATGATAGCTAGTTATAGTTTCATATACAAACCCAAGCATTTCAACATTTACAAAAGCAAACACATACTCATGTTTTGTTCATTCTATAGCCATTGAGTTTATTTAGAGGTATTTGGACCTTGGTGTTACCATAAGACTAGCAAACACCTAAACCCAAGTTTTAATGAACACATTCATTTCTTATGATCCCAAAGTCATGAGATTGGAGGCTGAAACTGTTGGCTATCCCAAATGGTTGCCAATAGGTGGATGATGTGAACCCCTTGCTTGATATCATAAGAAAACTAATGTCCCCTTAATTGATTTCATAATTCAAGGATGAAATCTAGTCATTAAGCAATCAATTCAATCAATATAGTTTAATGAACCTCCAATAATCAACACCTGTATCAAGGACCAAAGTATTGATGGTAATAAAGAAGAAAAATACATGTAAGAAAATTCAAATAAGGAAAAATATAAAATAAATTGCAAAATATTAAAGAAAATGGAAAACATATAAAGAATGATGTAAAACAAAAAAAATTTAAAAATTGAGGAGCCATTAAAGAGTGTTAGAATGGATGTCCATCTCACCCATGATTGAGTTGGAAGGGAGAGATTTGAAAGATTGAGCATGCTTCACCATTGGTTGAGGTATTGTTTCCATCAATTGTTATTGTTTCTAGGAAAGATTTAACTTGTTGCATGTTGACCAATAACTATTTGTTTGGATTGGCAGGATGGTAAATCATCATGGCCCTAGATGGAAAAGTTTTATGGATAATGTAAGGGCTCTCTCATAGCATTTGAAATTTCATCCATTGAGGTACATGCAAGTGATTCTAGTAGAGCACCTTATCTCTTGGTTGAAATTTGATTTTTCTTATTCTGAGGTCATGGCATTGCTTACTGTGTGCCTTGTGCACTTCATTCAATAATAGGGCCACTAATTGATTTTCATCTAGCATGTTAAGACTCATCAATCTTTCTCTTTGGTTAAGACTTAAATCTAGGTCAAGGTCGTAGGTCATTGAAAGTGTATGGAGTTCAATTTGGATAGGAAGAGTTGGGAGTTATTTGTACACTAAATCATAGGGAGAATATTTGATAGGAAATTTCCATGTTGAGTAATAAGCTCAAAGAGAATCGTTGAGTTTACTGCTCCAATCCTTCCTATACTTACTAACTATGCATGTTAGTATTTTTGTTATTTTCTTATTTGTGACCTCCACTTGACCATTGGATTAGGAGTGGTATGGAGTTGTAAGTTTATGTCAACCCATGAGTTTTTGAAAAGTGGAACTTGTAAATTGTGTTCCATTATCAGATATTAGTGTCCATAGCACACTAAACCTTTTTACAATATTTTTTTGTACAAACCATATCATTGTAAAAGATGAATAGTTGGAGATGGTGGCAACTTTAGCTCACTTGATGCAATAGTTAGCTGCCACGATTATGTACTTTTTTCCATTTGACATGGGGTTGATGGATTCCATGAAGTCAATTTTCCAAAGATCGAAAGGCTCTAGTGGTTGAATCCATTGTTAAGGTTATCCATTCATGTGATTATCCCTCCATCTTGTTGGCACTTGTCACAAGAATGGAAGAAGTGATGGGCATCCTTGAAGATTGTTGGCTAATAATTCCTTACCATGAGGATCTTAATGATTGTCCTCCTCCCAGCATAGTGGCCTCCACAAGGGCATTTGTGCACATCCTAGAGGACTCAAAGTTGATTTGCATTAGGAACACACCATCGTACTAGGCCATATGCACAACTCTTATAGAGGTTGCATTTGATTTCCATGAAGTTATTAGCTTGATGAAGAAACTATTATTTTTTCTTATTGTTTCACTCTTGTGGCATCTCTTGAATGGGTAGGCAGGAGAGGATGTAACCATATTAGTTTGATTCTTTGTGAGTTTGAACATTAACAATAGTAGCAAAGAGGAGTTCATTATGGAATTTAACAAATAGTGGGCACTCATTCTCTTTGCTATCCCATCTTAACTAAGATAAGTAGTTAACAACCACATTCTTAGTCCCCTTTATGTCAATCATTTTTAGATCAAACTCATGAACGATCACTAGCCACCATATGTTATGGGAACTCATTGTTGGTTTGTTCATCAAGAATTAGATAGCACCATGATTGATGTGTAAAAAAAACATAGTATCCAAGCACATAGTTCTTGAATTTCTCTAAGGCATACACAACTGCCATGAGTTCCTTTTCAATGGTGGTGTAGTTTAGTTGTGCACCCACAATGCTCTTGCTTGCATAGTGGATGTAGTATGGACGTTTTTTATCATCCAACTATGTAAGCATGATTTCCAAGGCATAATTTGATGCATCAATTATGATGTGGAATGACCTAGACTAGTTTGGTGCTTGTAGAATTGAAGTTTCCATGAGTTTCTGCTTTAATTGTTGAAATGCGTTCTCACATTTTCTAGTCTAGGTGAATGATGCATCCTTCTCTGTGAGCTCCACCAATGGTTTGGCAATCTTTGAGAAGTTTTCAATGAAGTTCCTATAGTAACTAGTGTGGCCAGAGGAATGACCTTACATATTTTACTATTTTTAGTTGCTTGGTTATTCCTTGGATGACCCTTACTTTCTTTGGGTCCACCTTAATCCCTTTGCTTGAAATCCTATGTCTTAAGACAATGCCCTCTTGGACCATTAGATGGCTCTTTTGCCAATGGAGCCTCAAATTTGTCCCCACACACTATGGAAGAACTTGGTTAAGGTAATCCAAGGCTTGCTCAAAGGTAGTCTCATAGTTAGAAAATTCATCTAGGAAGACTTCTATCTTGCTACTGATCTATTATTGAAATGCTTAGGACTAACTGTTGGAATATGGCAAGAGCATTGCACAGGCCAAAGGGCATCTTCCTGTATGCAAAAGTTGTCTTGGCCTAGTTCTTTGATGTAATTTAGATTTGGTTATTACCACTATAACCATCCAGAAAGTTATAGTAATAATGCCTTGCAATTGTATCCCACACCTAGTCCACAAATGACAATGAAAAATGGTCCTTGTAGATTTCCATATTCAACAGTTGAAAGTCTATACATACTCTCCAATTTTCTTCCTTCTTTGGAACAATAATGAGTGGGCTAGCCCACTCGCTATTAGTAAATGGGTAGATGAACCCTTCTTGAGGAGTTGCTCAATCTTATCTTTGACGATTTACTTGAGATTTGGGTTCAATTATCTTTTTAGTTGCCTTTTTGGCTTGATAGAAGAGTCTATGTAGATTCATTGTTGGCATATTCCTATTAGCTCATGATAGGACCAAGCAAAGATTGTTGGCCATTTATTTAAAACTTTCAAAATTTTCTTTTTTTGTTAAAGAGTAAGTGTGTCAATGATAATCATCAGCTTGCCATTGTTAAAAAATGCATTATTAAAGGGACTCTTGCTTAAAACTATCAGGGATCTCAAACTCTTCCTAATCTATTTCACATTATGCATCAAAGAGTTGGCAATGAAGTTGCTCCAATTTATTCATGCTTTCAACATATGAGGTAATAATGCTCTCAACTGGTTCCATGCACATTGTTTATCTATCTTCATCATCTGTTATTAGCCATTGGGTGCCTTCTTTTTTAATGGCTATTGAGTAGAGGCACCTTCAAATTTTTGTAGTTTTTTCACATTGATCGCATGCTTGAAGTGATGTGCCTTTGATGGTTCACAGTCTCTACATGCAATGGAACCTTGTGTCACTATATGTGATGCATGAAACTCTTGTCTTCTATACTTTTTTTAATTTATTTTCCTTGCAAATATTCAAGGAAAGATTTTTATTCCCCATTCTCTCATTAGTGGTGCTCAATCATGCTCTTCCCATGATGATAGAAAAATTCCCCTTGTAATTCTTCACATGGATCACCCATAAATTGGCAAGATAGGACCATCCACAAATAGTGGTCATGATGTCCTCCACTAATCTCAAAGAAACAGTGATGGGCTGATCTACCAGATCTAGTTTGGTGTTGCTCTTTTTCAAGGGAGGTAGGTTCTAGGCCTTGTACATTTCTTGAGAAATTACGTTAACTCTAAAACTTAAATCTAGAAGAGTCTTCCATGATTCATTTTTGATGATTTGTAGGTAGATGAGGGGATTTCTAGGACCAGATCTCTTCCTGGGGAGATGGTCAACCTTAATTTAATCTATGATCGCATAGGTTAGCATGACAGTATATAGTTGGGGAGCATTTTGGTTTGAAGGCTACTCGATATCAATTTTAGAGGTAGAAGTAGCATGGTTGGTAGCCATAGGTGTTTGAGAGGGTTTTGTGGGGCTACTAGTTTTGAGGAATGGCCTTTTATAAGACTTATATTTAGGACCACTTAGCTGAGGAGTTGGCTATAAATTCACCACCCTTGTGGTATTTCTTTACTATGGCTAGGTAGGTATTTACCCTTCATGGATGTAGCAGGTGGTAGAGGTATTGTTGGTGGTGGTGTAGGAGTGGATGTGTCTTGAAGAGGATAGAAGGGAAGCAAAGAGTCCCCTCTTAGAGAAGATGCTCTATAGTAATTTCGAGTGTAGTAGTGGTATGGGAAGGAACCATGACTAGAAGAGTCATGTGGAGATATCGACTACTGAACATAGTAGCCATAAGGATTTGGTTGGCAATAATGGTACTGTTTCCTTGGTGGTGGCATCCCCCATGAATATGGGTGTTGCCACTACTAGTACTACTTTTGAGGTTGAGGTGATGATTCACTTAGATAGTAGGCTTGTTGGTGGAATTGTTACTGATAGTTGCCTTATGGGTAAGGCAACCTTTTGGGTATGTGTCATTTTGCCAATCTAGGATTGAAAGCATACATCCTAGATTCTTGTAGGTATGAAAACACTAGACAACATCCCTTAGGATGTTCGTATTGAAAAATGTCACAATCATCATCATTAGTTTTTGAATCTACAACCTTCTTTACTATTGTAGCATTATCCTTGTTTTTGTAATATTCCTTTTCAGCACTTTTCTTTTTTCTTCTTTCATGATCACCACCTCCTTTATCTCTACATTCTTTTACAATCTTCAAAGTGTTTTGGAACTTCTCATCTAAGGAGTTCCATATCTTATCTACCTTAGTCAATGTTTCAATGATAGAATTCTACATCGGTAAGGTTTTCCTTTGTACCACTTCATCAAGGGATGCCTCCTTGTTATTATCATAGAAATATACCTTCCTCTTGTAAATGGAGGAGTCTCTATTGTATTTCTCTATACTTTTCCATTTTTTTCATCTTCCTCTTTGTTCACTTGATCAATGAGCCTTTGGATCTAATGAGCCCTTAGCTCAAAAAGTCTTCCTTGGGCATAGATTCCAAGAGTTCTCCTTATTTCAGTTTTAAGCCCATTTATAATATGGTGTATTTTATCCCATTTGAAGTATTTGTGGCCTAGGCATCAATGCAACAAGGAGTAGTACCTACCCAGGGTTGCATCTAAGGATTCATGATTGCCTTGTTTCTAGCCTTGGATTTGCTTTCATAAATTGGAAACTTTGAAGTACATTTGATACTTGTCATTGAATAGCTCCAACATCATACTCCATTGGTGGATAGATTTCAATTCTAAGGACCAGTACCGGTTTTTAGCTTCTTTTATGAGTGTCTTGGAAAATAGTTTTAGCTTTTGTCATTTATTCTCAATATTTTTCAAGGCACAAGCATCATGAAAGGCTTACAGGTGATTTTGTAGATCTGACTTATATCCCCTCTCAAATCTAGGGATGTTATTCATATCTAGCCTTTTGATGTGGTTGTCTTTCAAGTGCCTAGTTAGGATTCTAACTATCTTTGAAATGTTTAGCATGTTCTTGGTAGCTAGTAGAGGCTCATCATTATCACAATGGTCCTAGTGACCCCTGTCATGGCCATGATTCCTATGATGAGTTCTTCTATGTCTTCTTTCTTTGTGATGCTCCTCCCCTTGCTATTATTTCTACCCCTACTCTCTGTGATCTTGGTGGGATCTGTGATCATCCCTATCCTACTATTCATCTTCATCCTAGTCCTTGCTATTCTTTCTATTGTCATGGCCTCTACTTATGCTATTAGAGTTGGAGGAGGAAGAAAATAAGGATGATGAAAATGATGAGAAGAAGGGGAATCAGCACTAGAGTGGCACCTATGAGATTCTCTTCTTTGATCCTTACCTTGTCCCTTGTGTTTGTCTTTATCTTGATGTTTGTTGTTATTCTTGCTTTTTGGCAATCGACTATGACTACCATCTTTTGAGGTTCCCTAGTCTTGAGAACCATTCTTCCCATTACTAAGGTTGTCTACAATTGATTGCAACCATTGGTTAAGTTTCTTCCCATCAAAGAAAGGAGGAGAGTATGTGTATTGAAAGTCATTCAAAAAGAAGTCCTTGCCTTCCTTGTGTTATTGCAAGAATAATTGTGCAGGGAATCTCTTGCTTTTTGAAGCCTCATAGTGTGCTTTCATTTGCTGATCCTTCCTCTATTGGGTATCATTGGGATGATAATCCCTGTAGAGATGGTCCTGGACTTCATATTCTGCATTAAGTCCAACAATGCCATACTAGATCAGATTATTTATCAACATTGTAGAAACTAATCAGTTAGGAGGTAACACAATGTTTCCTTTCATATCCCTCCATCATAGTTGCTTGTCCTAATGTAGGATCAAAGTGAAGTCTAAAGTGTAAGGATCAAGATGGGTGTAGACAACACAAAATTGTTAGGGCATCTGTGGCTTAGGAACCTCCTATCTTTGATTGGTTCTACCATTAGGTTGCTAAGATTCGTTCCTGTGAGAAGAAGCCATATTAGTTTTCATTGCAAATTAAACATTGTGATTTTTCTTATGTTCTTTAATGATCGTTACAATGTCTTTGTAGGATTCACTATCTTTCCTACTTAGCACACTTAGTTAGACTAAGTTCATGGCAACAATGCTAATGATAATTAGCAAGTAGTGCCTCCACCAAATTATATGAATCATAAGCATGCACTAGTGATCTAATCGAATTCTGTGGACTTAGCACCTAAATGTGCCTATAGATAAAGATAATGACTTGGGGAAATACGATCGTTGTGTTCTCATCTTTAACTTGTATAAGCTTAATTGTATGACTAAGCATGAGCTAAGGCATATGATATCTATTTATATTTTATGTTTTTATTATATTTTATTTATTTAATTTAAGTGTTGAGGTCAAGATAATTAATTGAAAAATTAACTACTTCACTATTTAATGATTCTTAAGCTAACTAGCCATACATAAGCATTTGAGTCCACTTTCCGTACCCATCCTAAACTCATCTTAACACTACTGGGTTACCAAGTATCTATTGTTGGGTATACCAAATAGCTATTATTAGGATTACCTAGTGTTAAACGATATGTTCAAAGTCGTCATACTTATGTGTTCATTATTAAGTGCATTAGTTAACTAAAGGCAATAACATAAATTGCATTAATAGTAAAGTGTATGAAATGAACATTAATCTATTCTAAGTGCTGCAAGGAGCATCAAGAATCTCATCTTTATTGCTATCACATTAATATATCTAGGTACAATGATGCTCAAATAAGGATCTGTACAATTACTTAAAGTCCTACTGCCAACACTCAAAAAATATTCTAACTCTGGTGTAAGAAAATTGCAAGGACTTGGCTACTCTAATGACATATCATGCCATAAATGTGGTGGGTATGCACACTTATACAGGCGTGACATGACATTGTATCAATACTTGTTCTCACGCATCGATGGGGCTTCATCGATGAGGGTATGTCAACGGGGTTGCATCGATGCATGCCTGTCAACACAGCTAGTCGATGACTCATTAGTAGATTTACTTTTTTATCCTATTTATTATTTATTTTTAAATATTAAAGCATAAGAAAAAATGAAAAGAAGTTTATCCAAGTATTTCAAAATAGTAGTTTTGTGGAATCAACACTTTCACCTAAGCAAATAAGATAATAAATTTAATGTATATTAAGTTAAAAAAATTGATTAGAATGATTTTTATAGAGATGCAAAGTAATTTTGGTTGTCCTCTAAAGTTTTATCATTACCAAACCTGTTCATAAAATATATTAATTAATTGTTTCAAGTTCTAGTACCAAATTCACACTACGATATTGAAGAATTCGAACATATTTTTAACGAACTTTTGTAAATAACAATTTGTTAGTCATATAGTACTATGAACTTCTTCCTTTCATGTATGTTATTGGCTATGTTTCACATGATCTGGGAGCATGGGAGGGAAGAAGTGCATGCAGGGGTTTGCATCCAAATGAGGTTGGGAATAGTGATAGTTTTCTAAAGAGAAAGGTAGGAGCATAGTTAGAGTTAACAAAGAATTTAAGAATACTTTTTACTTCTTAAATAAAAAAGACTATTAAATTAATTTATAAAATGATTACTCCAACTTGCTAATACTTTTTATTGCTTAAATAAAAATATTATTAAATTAATTTACAAAATGATTACTCCAACTTACTAAGTTGATGGGCAATATTTCAAGTATTCATGTTATCGATGTACGAGAGAAACTTTAGGGTTTGTGAAGGTATAGAAGCACAACCTTTTTTTAAGGTGCAAGATCTTGTCTAAAATAGGTTTTTGGGAGGTGATGATGGATAAATAAACTAATACAAAAACTACTGTATATTAACTATGTTATGATTAAAGATGCAAATAGAAAAGTCATACTAAATATTAGTGATAAATTCAAAATATTTTAAGTCAACAATATCGTAGTTACAATATTGTATATATGATGTCGTAGATACGTTATCGTATTTTAGCATATGTTATTGTACAAACGATATTGTGGGGTGTGTTTAAGCCTATATAAGCAATACTTGGATGCATAGATCCATAGTAGATTTGATAGCATAGTAACAGAACTCATTTAGTTTATTTCCTTGCATTCGGTATTGAGTAGTGTGTGCCTATAGTGTGCTATTTTTTAATTGAATGGAATCTTTATTTGAGGGTGATGTACTTGAATGCATTGCATGACTAGCAGTAAAGATCGAGAGTACTCTACATCATGGCAGCAACACTTAGTTTTATTTTTGTTTATGATTAGTTTACTATTTAATGTTTTCATGGTTAATATTTACCATTCCTTGCAATTTACTTTTAATGTCATTAAGCAGAATGAGTACGATTGATCTTGAGCATGCAAGTGTAACTACTTAGTAACCTAGGAGTACTTTTGCTCGATACACCTAGTAGTGTAGTTCTTGATAATCCTAGTAGTTGTTGCATGAAGCCCAAGGTGTGACCAGAAGATCAGGAATGGCTACTCATCTTGTAGGCTACTTTATATTTGTTTTGTTGTTACTTAGATTTAAGAACTTTTACTTTTACTTCATGATTAGTAGGACCATAATGGCCAATTCAACATCAATTATCATATACCTCACTATGAGTTAAACTATATGCATTGATTTTACTAACTCATGTGGAAAGACAACAATTGCAGACACTAACTAATTACTAGTATAATCACATTGCCTTCTTTGCAGAGTTCAATCAAGATTGTGCATGAACACTCATATCTCATATGGTTGTGTGTTGGATACTCCACCGCTCATTAGTTAGGAACTTGAAACATAAAACATAATTTTGGTTTTAGATCTAGTTATTAATAAAATTTCAATATGATAAAAACATTATGCTTATACATCAAAATGGTATTATGAACTAGCTAGTTGCTTGTAGACTGAAAAATTCTATACCAAATGCTAGTGCTAGTATATTATGACAACTAGCATTACCATGCATCCTATGAAAGTAGATTCATAATGAAAGAATGTAATATTTTTGATTTGAGGTACTATGATACGTAGACATAGAAGGTTGATGAACCTGCAAAGTCCTTAGGTAAATGGAAGTTTGCTTTCTTATTTATCCTTTGCAACACTTATGTTGTAGTTGTCCTACCATGGAGGACCAAAGTGCAGAAAGATATCCTAAAAGAAAATTTACTATAAAACATTCATCAAAATGTGCATCTAACCAAATTTCATAAAATCACCGAAATGCAGAAATAAACTAAAAATTGACCTCTAGCCATTAATGTTCTTATTTGAACTATGTGAACATGTTTCAGAGAGCATTTTGGATTCTTCTATCACTCTAATGCTCAACATCAATGGTGTATGTAGACTCTAAGTATTTTTGATATGGACTAAAAACTATAACAGTACTATGAGTTTGATATTCTAGTACCATTTGTTCTCCCATCTAGAACATTTTATAGGCCAGTAAATCTATTACCAAGGATTAAATTTTGGTTTAAATTAGAAATATGAGACCATTCTTGTAAAAAATATTACAACAAATTTAGTTGGTTTCAAATTTAAAACCATTTGTTTTCCATAGTGCGTAAATGGTTACATTGAAACTGTCCATAACATGTAAATAGTTATATTAAAACCATTTGTTTTTCATAACTCATAAATGGTTACATTAAAACCTTCCATAATGCATAAATGTTTACATTCTCCCATTTGGTTTCCATATTTAACCTAATATCCATCAAACTAAACTTTCAAGATATAAATACATTAATGATGGTGATAGTTTCTCTAAATGTGAGTATTATCTTCCATGTATTACAATGTATTATCTCTCAAACACAATTCCTTATTGGATAACTAAAATTTATGAATAAACCTAATGTTTATTCTAGGTCTTGCCATATGTGAATTTTCTCTATTAACTATATGTGTAAACTAAATATGAGAAACATCACAATGAAATAAGAGTTTCATTAAGACTATAAAATTGTATATACAAATAAATTACATTATGAAACCAAGTCCCATCTAAACTAGATGATCCTTAAATGACTTCGATGACATTCCTTTTGTCAAAGGATTAGCTATCATCAATTTAGTGCTTCTATGCTTAATGTCCACTTTCTTTCCCTTAATATGTTTCCTTGTGACTAAGTACTTTATGTCTATGTGTTTACTTTGATTTTCATTCTTATTATTCTTAGCCATAAAGACAGTAGATGAAGTATCACAAAATATTCTTAATGGCCTAGATACAGAATCTACAATTCTAAGGCCTAACATGAAACTCGTCAACCATACACCATGTGAAGTAGCCTCAAATCAAGAAAAAAACTCTAACTCCATTGTGGAAGTAGCAACCAAAGTTTGCTTTCCACTCCTCCAAGATACAGCTACTCTAGCTAGCATAAAAACATAACTAGATGTTGACTTCCTTGAATTAATACAACCATTAAAGTTTGAATTAGAGTAGCCAATCACCTCCAGATTGCCAATTCTTCTATACATGAGCATGTAATCTTTTGTATCTTGAACGTACCTCATCACCTTCTTTGCAGCCCTTGAGTGGTCAATGCATGGGTTACTTTGATATCTACCAAACATTCCCATAACAAATGTAATTTTAGGTCTTGTGCAAACCTGAGCATACATTAGGCTTCCAACTACTAAAGCATATGGAATGTTTCTCATATCTCTTTTCTCTAAATCATTCCTAGGGCATTGGTTTACATTGAACTTGTCATCCTTCACAATGGATGCTATACTTGATGAACAATCTTTCATTCAAAACCTCTCTAAAGCTTTATTGATATAGGTTTGTTGCGACAATACTAGAATACATCGAGATATATCCCTATGGATCTTAATGCTAATTACATAAGATGCCTCACCCATATCCTTCATGTCAAAGTTCTTAGAGAGAAATTATTTCACCTTGTATAGAAATCCATTATCATTGATTGTAAGAAGGATATCGTGCACATATGGGACAAGGAAATAGATTTTTCTCCCATTGACCTTCTAGTACATACATTGATCCATGATGTTCTCTTCAAAACCAAATGAAGTAATGACATCATGGAATTTTAAATACCATTGACGGAGGCCTGTTTCAATCCATATATGAATTTCTTAAGCTTGCATACCAATTTCTCACCATCACTAGAGGAAACTCCTTTAGGTTGTTTTGTATAAACCTCTTCCTCTAAATTACCATTAAGAAATGTCATTTTTAAATTCATTTGATGTAATTTGAAATCAAAATGAGCAACCAATGCCACAATCACACGAAGGAAGTTCTTCTTAAATACAAGAGAAAAAGTCTCCGTGTAATCTATTCCCTCTCTTTGAGTGAACCATTTAGCAACAAGTCTTGCCTTATATCTTTTAATGTTGCCTAATGAGTCTTTCTTTTTCTTGAAGAGCCATTTGCATTTAATTATTTTTACACCATCAGGCAACTTGACAAGATGATATAGAGTTCATCTTATCTTTCATGGCATCATACCACAAGTCAGATTCCTTACAACTTAAGGCTTTTGAAAAGGTTTCAAGATCATGTTCTACTCCTATGTTGTAGTTAGATTCTTGTAGATGCACTATATAGTCACTAGGAAGCGCTCATCATCTTACTCTAGTAGATCTTCTTAATGCTGATTCATCATTCTCCTCAGGAGCATATTGTTCAACAACTTGTTTAATAAGTTTTGGTATCTGTTGTTTAGCTAGATCTACTACTTCTTAATTAGCAGTTTGTGGAACTTCAATGATTGATTGTTGTTCATCATGTGTTGGTGCTCTAGGTGTGTTATGTATAACAATCAGTCTATCACTTGAAGTAGAGGGTTGAACGTATGCATGATATTTCTTAGGGACAATGTTCTAGGATCAATCACTCCCACTAATCAAGTCATTCTCAAGAAATTTAGCATTCCTTAATTCCACAAACCTAGTAGTATGTGATGGACAATAAAATCTATATCCCTTAGATAATTTGGAATATCCAACGAAATACCCACTTATGATCCTTAGGTCTAGCTTCTTTTCTTATGGATTATAGACTCTTACTTCATATGGACATCCACAAATGCATATATGTTGCAAACTCGGTTTTCAATCTTTCCATAATTCAAATGCAATCTTTGAGATAGCCTTGGTTGGAACTCGATTTAATATAAACATAGCCATTTTTGATATTTAGGAAAAACCTTCTTTACATGTCATTTCTTTTTGCAGAAAAAGCATCTAGATTCCTTCTTAATATAAACTTATGTAGGCAGTTTGTTCTTCCTCTTATTCCTGGGTTGCCTCTTATTTTTTCCTTGTAAAGCCAAATGCACACTCTCTCCCACTTCCATAGCAAGTCTACCCTCTTCTTGTACACACATGATCATTAGTTCATTGATTAACCATTTTTCCCTATGTGTGTTATAAGAAATCTTAAAGGGTCTGTACTGCTATGGGAGCGTGTTCAAGATGTAGTGCATAAGGAAAGACTCTAACACCTCAACCTCAAGTGTTTTTAGTTGACTGACTATATCCCTCATTTGCATGATGTCCTCATGCACACCATGAATTCTGATGAGCTTCATGAATGAAAATTTCATTATTAAGATGCTAGCCAAAGCTTTTTCTAATGACTCAAATTGTTTATCAATTACCTTCATCAAAACTCATACATTGTTATACTGTTCCAATAAACCATGCATATCAACTAAGATCTTGATCTTTATGAACATGACACAAAGGCAATTAGATAGCTCCCATTTTTCATAACGACCAACATCATCTAGTTGGTTGGTTTCCATAATGGTAGGTGGTTCATCTTAACAGATAGCATAGTCAATGTACATCTAGCCTAAATGAAAGAGAATTCTCTCCTTCCACATCTTATAATTATCACCCTTTAATTTAGAAAATTCGCATTTAAAATCAAAGTAGTTCACAAGTTGTACTACTGCCTAAATTAAAACATGCTTATGTCATTAAATTTGAGGTTAAAATACTATATGACATGTTCACTAATGTAAATTATGCATAAAATATGAATCAACTGACATAAAAATTACATGTGAGCTAAATTTTTAATTCAAATATATTCATATATCCTTATGATGAAACTATTAAATTATATCCCTTTTCTTAATCCCTATGGGAAAATTAAGAAAAATAGTTGAATACATCATCCTAATTAATCATATTAAATATAATAAAAATTCTTGTGGGATAAAATCTGTTATATTGATTAATCACAGTTTAATGTTTATTTATCATATTTGATCTAAAAACTCTTAATATATAATTTTGCATAATTAAAGATGTTGTGGCTACTCTTTAATTATACAAAATTACATAGATTAATAGTCATTTATTTTTATGCAGAAAAACTATTTTTCCTAATGTATATATCAATATGTCACTTTATAGATATATACAAAAATAAATTACTAAATTCTAACATTCCTTAAGAAATATGGTGTTAAAATAAACACAATTTTATTTTAGAAATATTAATTAATGAATTGCTGTCGCCAGGTTGTGTCGACATGATCACGTCAATGTAAGGTTTGATGCATTGACGCAGTGTCTTATCTTGCCTATAAATACGTGTTCACTAGCTGCATTTATGACATCTATTCATTAGTAGCTAGCTAAACTCTTTTTTTTTGTCTTTCCAAAGTTAGAATATTTTCTAAGTACCCATAGAAGGCGTGAGAAGTGTACGGATCTTTATTCAAGCATTGATGTACCTAAGCACCTTGGTGTGATTGACAATAAAAATGAGCTTTCTTCATAAACCTTGCAACACTTGGACTTAGCTTAATGTTTACTTAATGCATTTATTATTCATGCACTTTACTTTAATGAATTTAATTAATTAATTAAGTTTAGATAATTCATACACATAAGTACGACCATCTTGAGCATACGCTTAATGCTTGGTAATCCTAGTAGCACTTAACACTTGGTAACCTAGTAGCATTGTGATGTGTTGAGGATGTGTATGGTAGATGGGAGCCAATGTTTATGTTAGGATTAGCTAACCATTAGTTAGTTATTAGATTAATTAAATATCTAATTACTTTATTTTCAAAACTTAGGTGAATTAAATAAAAAATATAAAATGATAAAAATTATATAACTTAGTTACACTTAACCATACCCTTGCACCTCACAAGTAAAATTATGAAGGCAATGATCACATCCGTTAAATTCACTACATAGACTTAGTGCACTTAGAGAGCTAAAGTCTATAGAATTTGACTGGATCACTTAGTGAACACTAGTGATTCATATGAATGGGTGTAGGAACTACTCACTACTCATCATTGGCATCATTGCTGGGGACTTTAGTTAGCTACATGCGCTACCTAAGAGTTAGTAAAATTATACAATGACATTATAATGAACTTGAAAGTTCACATCATTAAGACAAGTAATAATACTAACAAAAGCACACTATTCTTCTTCTAATCTAATATGGCTTCTTCTTATAGGGGAGATTCTCTGCCCTAACTATGCAATGTGGTCTATACTCATCCCAATGAGTATGCTTTAGACTTCATCTTTAGCCTACATTAGGATAAAAAATTGTGGTGGAGGTTCATGAAGGGCAACATTATGTTACCACTTGATCAATTAGTTCCTGCCATGCTACTTCAAACTCTTATGAAATTAGGCATCACAGTGCTCAATGCCGAGTATGTTGTGCAGGGTCATGATTATTGAGATTATCATCCCACTAAGGCAGAACAAAAGAATGATCGGAAACATGAGATTTTCTATGAGGCATCACAGGGAAAATAGTTCATAAACCCCTTGTTCCTACTAGGCCATAAAAGAGGAGAGGATCCCTTCTTTGGGGGTTCTCAAAACATTAATTCTTCTTCTCTCTTTTTTGATGAATGGGTCCCATGACCATGGGGGCTCCAATTGAGGGAGTCAGGGCAAGAAACAAGATAAGCACCATGACAAAGATAGATATGTTGAATGCAAACATGACCAAAGAAGAGGGAGTAGCAAGCACCGTGCTAGTGTTGGCTCTCCTCCTTCTTCACCTTTGATGTCCTCATCTTCTTCCTCCTCTAGCTTTGACCAAAGCTATAGAGAACAAGATCATGATGGAGGTGCCCAATGAGACATAAATGATAATGGGACCTATTGGAATAGTAAAGACTAGGGGCATGGAAAATCAAGGAAGGCCCACCACCATGAAATAAGGGGTAGCAAAGTGCATCATAGGGCTATGACTATTATGAGCCTTTTCTTGCAATAAGAAATATGTTGAATATTGTAGAGGTCATGTGGATTTTAAAAAGGCATATGAAAGACAACAAAATCAAATGGTTGGATATGAATAATATCACCAAGTTCGAAGGGTGATACAACTTAGATTAACCAAATCATCTTCAATCCTTTTATGATGCCCGTGTCTTATAGAACATTAAAAATAAATGGAAAAAACTAAAGTTGTTCGCTAGGACACTTATCAAAGAGGCTGAAAGTTAGTACTAGTCCTTAGAATTAGAATCAATCAAACAATGGAGTATGATGAATTATTGTTACTAGGCTCTTGTCAATGTAGGTTTGATGCATTGATGTGTATGCATTGATGCAGTGTCTTGTCTTGCCTATAAATATGTGCTCACTAGCCGCATTTATGACATCCATTCATTAGTAGCTAGCTAAACTCTTACAATTTTTTCTTTCCAAAATTAGAATATTTTCTAAGTGCCCATAGTAGGAGTTGAAACACCATCAAATTTAGGCTACAACATCTCGACTACAAATTTGTCTAAGTGTCAACATGAGGTAATTTTTTCTAAGTGTTAGGACTACTCTTTCCACTATCCTAGAGTGATGGAATGCGATATCGCATGGGCTGTGATATCGAGTACGCGATATCGTGTTGTCCCCCGCAATATCGTGTACGCAATATCGTGGTGCCCCGCCAAGTCTATAAATAAGAGGCAAATCTCCCTTGTTTCTAAGTTTAGGCCTAGGTCATAGCAAAACTCTAGCATTTTTACCTCTCCAAAGATAGAATAATTTCCATGTGCCCATAGTAGAAGCTCCAAAGTGAATGGATCTTTATTCAAGCAAATATTGTACCTAAACACAAGTTTGTGTATGGAAATAAAGACAAACTTCTTGGATAAACCTTGTAGTGCATGGAATAGGCTAAATAGGATTTTAATTAATGTTATTTATTGTTTATCATTTAAATGCTTTATTAGTTGATTAAATCTCTCTCAACCCTTCTCCCATAGTTAAGTGCATTCAGTACGACCGCTTCGAGCACGTGCGTTACTCTTGGTGATCCCAGTAACGAATAGCGTTTGGTAACCAACGTTGCATTGGTTTAGGGTGTGAATGGTAAGTGGGAACAGATGCTGATGCTAGGTTAATTAAGGCTTAGTTAGTTAGTTAAAGTTAGTTAATTAGTCTCTTCACCCTTCACCTCGTCAGCATAGGAGATAAAATAGAAAAGACATAAAAATCACATACCTCAGACTTAACCATACAACTGTGACAAATACAAGTAAGTTTTGGAAGACAACGAATGATTAACCTTAAGTGTTCCATAAGGCGTGTAGGCACTTAGTCTACAGAGTTTGACCGGATCGCGTGTGTAATGCTCGTATTCGTATGGTTGAGTGTAGGGGTACCTCACCACTCATCATTGGCGCCGTTGCTGGGAACTAAGTGTTTGTGCACTAAGTAGAACATAGGAGGTCACTCACATCGTTGGGAGCTTAAACAAACCCTTAGGGTTAATTAAATGAAAAATTATATAACAGTTAATCAGCACACCGAATAAGAAATAATGTCTTCTTCTTCTAACAAAAGCACTTCACCTCCTAGGAATTACACAAGAAATAGTCGGTACTCTAACACACATAACCGTGAACCACTAGTTCCTCAATAGTACCGGGTGGTATATACTCATCCCGATGAGTATATACTTGATTTTACTTTTATCCTCCGTCAGGATGAACAAATGTGTTAGAGAGATTTGCAAGGTAACATAGTGTTACCTCCAGATCGGGCAGTCCCTAACATGCTTCTTCGTGCTCTTGCACAGATAGGCATGACACAGCTATATGCTGAATACGTTGTAGATGATTTTGACATAAGGGATTACCATCCCACAGAAGTGCAATGTTTAAGGGACTTGCAGCAGGAGATCCACCATACATTGTTGAAGGGAAAAGGGGTCCTACATGTCCTAAGCGAAATTGGAGATGGTGAACCACTTATAATGGGTTCTCCATCAAATGATGTTCCCCCTCCTAACAATAATGAGGAGGTGGGGTATCAGAACCCTCACTCCATGATACACAACCCTGGTTCTAATCCCCATGAATGCCAACTGTTCACTAAGGGAACGAAAACACATGACAAGGACGGGCATTCAGATCATCATCACGATCGGGGTCGTAGCCACAGAAGAGAAGGTAAGAAACATCATCATGGTGATGGTTCTCCTTCTTCTTCCCCTTCATCACATCATTCACCCTCTCTTTCCACATCAGGACGCAATCATAAAGAGCATAACGGTGAGGATAAGGGTAAGCAAAATGAGAGACCTCGACAAGAGAGTTGAGAGAGAGGACAAGAGCACTCTAGAGAGTCTAGGCATGAAATAAGGGAAAGTAGGGAACCATGTAGGCATCATAGACGTCATGAAAGAGATGATCATGATGAGCCCCTACTTGCCACCCAAAGTATGATAGATATTACAGAGGCTGTGAGGATACCAACAGGGCATCAAAAAGATAGTCAAATTAAGAGACTAGATATGAACAATATCCCATGCTTCGAAGGGGGATACAACACTGATCTGCAAAATCATTTACAGGCATTCCACGATGCCTGTGCCTTGCAAAATATTGAGAATGAGTGGCAAAAATTAAAGTTGTTTCTTAGGACACTCATAAAGGAAGTAGAGAGTTAGTACCAGTCCTTCGAACTGGAAACCATTAGGAGGTGGAGTACGATGTTAGAAATCTTTAACGATAAATACCAAACATACTCCAGAGTGTCCAACTTGCGTAAGTAGATCCAAGGATGGAAGCAGGGTAATCACGAACCCTTGGATGCTGCCATGGGCCGATATTATGAATTGCTACATCGTTTCCTGGGCCATGGTTACGCACAACGGGATCAACTGTGCCACCTCATAGATGGGCTAAGACATGAAACTAGGAGAACCCTTGGGACTTATGCCCAAGGGAGATTATCAGAACTTAGATCCCATGAAATTCATTAATTGTTGGAACAAGTAGCTAAAGAAGAAGAGGAGCTATGGGAAAGAGAAAGCATGGAAGAATATAACCACGATCCTTCCCTCCAGAAGAGGGGAGTGAGATTCTACGATGAAGAGGATGAGTCATCACTCGAGGAGTTGGTGAATAGAAAAACCTTGTCGCTTCAAAAGCTAACAACAAAAGTATTGGCTAAGGTAGATGAAATATGGAGCTCCTTAGAGAGTAAAATTGAAACTGTCCTGAAAATTGTAGAGGAGTCTAAGGAGGAATGAAGTAGTGACCAAAACCAGAAAAAGTGGAGAGATTCAGGCCATGCACATGACAAGGGTAAGGGAAAAACGACTATCTCCAATGAGGTTGTGGATTCGGACACAGATAATGACGGTGGATGTGAGATTTTCCAATATGACCATCCTAAGGGATGTTGCCCAATAATCTCACATCTACAAGAGTTCGGGGTGTATGCGCTCAACCCAAGACTTAACAGATGGCAGGAACCCCGAAGGTTACCTTATCCCCAAGGTAACCCAAGGCAGTTCCACCAACCATTAACGTATTATCCAAGTGGAACTCTGCCACAACCTATTAGGCAATACTAGTAGTCGCAACACACATAGTTATGGGGGATGCCACCACCTAGACAACAATACCCGTATCGGCAACTAGATCCGTATGGCTACTATGTGCAGCAGCCGGTCTCTACACATGACTCTGTGGGTCGTGTGTCATCACCACGTCACTACCAAGCTTAGGAGTATTATAGGACTCCCTCTCCTATGGAAGACACACCACACGCGTACCATCCTCCGAATCCATCTGCCACTCTTGCACCATTAGGTCCAATACCACCTACTCCAACAATGCAAGGGGAACTCCTTACTCAACCGTAGCAACGTAATGCTACGAGAGCTATAAACCTTCAACCTGCTACTCGTTCTAACAACCAAAAGAAGAGAATACCTTTCTTTAGAATCAAAAGCCCAAACAAGCTCTCACAACCACAAGCAGTTGAGTCTGTGCACGCTCCTCCAACAATTAAGGCTTCGGAGCTCCCTTCAAACCAACAATAAAGCTTAATGCACACGGTTATGTTAACGCATATCGTTACTGACTAGATCAAGGTAGGCCACCTTATCAGGAAACTCTCTGATCCTAGAAGTCCCTTAATCTACCTCCAAGTCACTAGGAATGAACCTCATAAGGCTCTTCTTGACTCAGGTTTCGGAGTCAACTTAACCTCACGAGAAATGTATAAAGCTTGAAACCTTCCTCCACTCAAGAAGAGCAATATTCAACTAGAGCTAGTTGACCAATCCATCACCATTCCCTTGGGATTGGTGGAGGACATTATTACCACTGTGTGTGGTTGGTCATACCCAGCTAATTTCCTGGTGATAGAAGTCAACGGTAGCAAAGGGAACTTCCCAATTATAATGGGAAGGTCATGGCTAAGTACAATAGATGCATGCCTAGGAATCCGCAATCTTTCCTTGGAGATATCTAAGGTAAATATTTATGAAAAGTTCGAGAAGAAAAAAGTTCCATGCATCACATACAGTGACTCAGAGGGTGATGACATGGAGGAATGCTCAGCATCTCCTGCATGCAACTGGTGTTCCCTAGAAACTCAGATCCAAAGATGCCTATATGTAGCAACCACACAACAAGAGAACACCTAGTGGTTGATAGCTGATCGAAAGAGCAACCGACCAACATGCATGAAACAAATTGGGAAAATAACTCATGGCAACAATGAAGGCATAGATACATTGGAGTATGAGCATCGCCAACTTCCACCCCTTAACCTGAAAACATCAATCGGAAGAAGTTGGATACTTTTAAGAAATTCAAATAGGTGCTCATTATTTTGGATTTCTTCCTTTCCATTTAGTCATGGGGGAGATGGCCACCTATGCTAATCATTTGAGGCCCTTAGTTCTTTTTAGTTTTTGTTTTACACATTTTTTTTGCACATTTTTTTTTTATAAATTTCTTTAACTTTTCTTGTTTTTTTTACAACATCGTTATACTTTTTCATTTCTTGTGTGTGTGTGTGTGTGTGAGTGTGTTATCCATCTTGTCAAGTTTGTCATTTAATAAGTGTTCTTCATGATGGTATGAACTATTTTCCTATTGATTGCTAATGTTTGGTTTTTACCTTTAAGTTATGATGTTGATACTAAGGTATGGTTCTTTTGATATGACAAGTAATGAATCCACTTCATTCATACATCCAAAAATTTCTATGGTCTCTCTCGGCTTGGAAATGTACAGTCCCTTTTTAAATAAGAACTATCAATGAATTGGTGACTGGGCATTTCTCAACCTAAGGAAGGACTCAAGGATTGAAAAGGGTGTGGCTTCAAGGGAACTTGATGCATTTGTGTTGGCCATTCTCTTGGGTGCTTGGATGTGTTCTTCTTGAGTTTTCTTACCGTTTCGACATTACTCAATTATCGGGAAGCTGAAAAAATAAAAATAATAAAGTCTTTGCATGGTGTGGTTCTCACACATAAACATATAAAACAACAAAAAATAGAAAAAAAAACTATGAGAATTCAAAGCACACCCCTTAGATGAAATAATCATTTGGGCTACAAGCACTAGTTATGGAACTAAAATAAAAATGTTCCCTCTAACTAAGGCCCTTCTCACTTCTCATTCTCTCCTCCTTGTTTCCTCAGAATGATGGTGGCTCTTGGGTGAAGGCATTCTTGTTACTTCAAGAGGATAGATTGGCCGAATGTATTAATGTAAAGTCACTGGATGTGGTTTGTTGAGGCCGGACTTGGAATGGGATCCACTAAGTCACATTAATCATGAAATCCACAAGGGCCTGTACACCACCTTGTTCTTGAGATTCCATTCCATTCTCCTCTTCCCATCATTCTTCCTCCATTGTTCACCTCATTTCCAGTTGTATCATTAGTGTATATCTTGGTGGATGCATTGTTTTCTTTTTGGTAAATTCTTCTGGTTATGACTTTAACTCTTGTTCCAAATGACATTCCCAGAGCCTATGGACTTTTTGAATGTGGGTTTGTCAGGGCATTAAAGGCATGAGCCTACTTTGGGAAGGACCCACTAGCATTCCTATTTGGTGCACCAGTTAAATTCTTTCCCCTAACATTTTTGCAATCTATATTATTTTGTTCATTTCCATCTTGACATCCATTTCATCAACGTTATAGTTGTCTCTTTTTCGGTATCTTTTTTGTTCTTTTTCTTTCTCCATTCTATCGCTACTGGAGGTTCACTCTTAGTCATGGGGGTCCGGACCCAAATTTTTTCAATTTTCTCCTAACCCCTACACCTTCGATAGTCACCATGAATATATCTCTAGACTCATATCAGCCATACCACAACTCAACCAATGGACCTTTCACTGAAGCAAGGTATCCACTGCATTGTGATTCATTTACCCTTGCTAATATAAAGACTGTGTTGTGTGTGCAAATGACAATCATACAACAACGGATTGGATCTGAAGGGAACACTTGGAATGGAGCAGTGCTAAAAGCAGCTATGCAAGAAGCAAGATCGATGGCACACTTATGGATAGACAACGAAAGATGCAATTTTGGCGTTGGCAATAACAAAACTTCTTTTTCTCTCTCTCTTTCTTAGTTGCTAAATAAGGCCTGATGTCAAATGTATAAAGTGTTCACTCTTGTTGTCGTGAACACCAGTTTTGTCTTGTCTTGTAATGATGATCCGTTCACATGTCATCCCATTGACCATTAGTTCCATTTGAGTCAATAATCCCATACCTTCCCAATGTTTTGTAAGGAACTCAAGGATGAGTTTTTATTCAGTCATGGGGGTATAATGGGACGCGATATCGCATCCCCCGTGATATCACGGTGCGTTGCCAAGTTTATAAATAAGAGGTGGCTCTCCCTTATTTCTAAGTTTAGGTCTAGACCGTAGCGAAACTTTGGCAATTTTACCTCTCCAAAGATAGAATAATTTCCATGTGCCCGCAGTAGGAGCTCCAAAGTGAACGGATCTTTAGTCGAGCAAATATTGTACCTGAACATAAGTTTATGTACAGAAATAAAGACAAACTTCTTGGATAAACCTTGCAGTGCATGGAATAGGCTAAATAGGATTTTAATTAATGTTATTTATTATTTATCGTTTAAATGCTTTATTAGTTGATTAAATCTCTCTCAACCCTTCTCCCATAGTTAAGTGCATTCAGTACGACTGCTTCGAACACGTGCGTTATGCTTGGTGATCCCAGTAACGAATAGCATTTGGTAACCAAGGTTGCATTGGTTCAAGGTGTAAATGGTAAGTGGGAACGGATGTTGATGCTAGGTTAATTAAGGCTTAGTTAGTTAGTTAAAGTTAGTTAATTAGTCTCTTCACCCTTCACCTCGTCAGCATAGGAGATAAAATAGAAAAGACATAAAAATCACATACCTCAGACTTACTTAACCATACAACCGTGACAAATACAAGTTTGGGAAGACAATGAACAATTAACCTTAAGTGTTCCATAAGGCATGTAGGCACTTAGTCTGCGGAGTTCGACCGGATCGTGTGTGTAACGCTCATATTTGTATGGTTGAGTGTAGGGGTACCTTGCCACTCATCATAGAGGATAGTAAGCCCAGTGTAGAGTGTAGTTAGCTCCAAAAATTTTTTTTTGCAATTTTTCTTAAGTGTAATCATGAAGCAAGAAGCTACAAATTTTTCTAAGTGTTGGGACTACGCTCTCCACTACCCTAGAGTGTAATTAACTCAGTAGAGAGTGTAGTCAACACCAAAGGCTAGTTCTGCAAATTTTTCTAAGTGTCAAGCTAGCTGCTATAGATTTTTCTAAGTACATAGACTATGCTCTCCACTACACTAGAGTGTAGTCAAGTGTAGTCAGCATGAAAAAAATTATTTGTAGAAATTTTCTAGGTGTTAAGACTATGCTCTCCATTGCCCTAGAGCATAGTCAATTAGAAGCTAGATTTTGCAAAACTTTCCAAATGCTATGACTACGCTTGACCCCAATTAGGAGCATAATTAGCCTCCCATGGAGAGCGTAGTTAGCACATAGCCATTTTTTGCAAAATTTTTTGTAAGTGTTGGACTGCGCTCTCTCCCAGTCTAGAGCGTAATTGAGTGTAGTTAACTAGAACAACCTCCAAAGGCCTCCACAATGTAGCACCAGCATTCAACTCAGCTCCAACACATCTCCAACAAGCATAGTTAGCAAAAATGCATCTTTGTTATACCCCTCTTTGGCCCCAAATTATAACTACACTCGATCCCACTCGAGATAGTGGACAGCGTAGTCCCGGAGCATAGTCTCCAAAGTTGCATTTTTAAAGGTACATTGCGGTCCTTTCAGCACACGAACATGTAATTGGCAGAGTATTCATAGTTTCATAGTCTTGCAGAGTCTATCGAAGCAAACTAGAGCACAACATCGCTGGCTTCAGTGGAGAGCATAGTTGGATGTAGTAGCATAGTCCCAACTATCCCATTACCACGTGGCAACCAATTTGCATTTCATGCTAACCCTATGCCTATAAATACCCCAACCCTCTATGTTTTAGGGGTTGAAAAATTTAAAAGTTGGCATTCTAGGCATTTGGCATTTTTTAAGCACATTTGGCATTTTTGGCAAGGCAACGCATTCTTGCACCATAGTAGCTCATCCTAGGACACCGTAGACCATCGTAATCTATTGCACATTGTGGTGGCCAACTCAGCAAGCATAGATACCCCAACAGAACATTAGTTTTCATGGCTAGACACCCCTGAGATTATGACTACATTGTCCACTATGCCTATTATACATAGCGTACCTTCTCACCCCATCTGAAGTTAACTACGCTTAACCCCAGCTGGGGTGGTGTTCCGTTCTTTTTCACTCTCTTTCTGTGCATTTTCAGCATTTTTACTTGCATTTTCTACTATTTTTACACATAGTCGTGCACTAACACCTTTGTTTTGCATGGACACCCTTGACTATGCTCACCCCCTTTGACACCGTGAACACTACTTGACACTTAGCATCATTTGGCATCACATTTGATAAGTTCCTGTTTGATCAACAAGACTGTTCTTAACACCCCATCTCTATCTCTAGCAGGCCCTCACGTAGACACTGGGTCAAGCTGTGCGCCCGTAAACCCCTTCGGTGTTTTAGCTACAGACATTTTTTATCACCACAAGAGTGAGAAGTGTATGGCTCTTTATTCGAGCATTGATGTACCTAAGCACCTTAGTGTGGTCGACAATAAATACAAGGCTTTTTTATAAACCTTACAACACTTGGACTTAGCTTAATGTTTATTTAATGCATTTATTATTCATGCACTTTACTTTAATGCATTTAATTAATTAATTAAGTTTAGATAATTAATACACATATGTACAACCATCTCGAGCATACACTTAACACTTGGTAATTCTAGTAGCGCTTAACGCTTGGTAACCCAGTAGTGTTGTAACATGTTTAGAATGTGTACGATAAATGGGAGTGGATGCTTATGTTAGGCTTAGCTAAGCATTAGTTATTTTTTAGATTAATTAAATATTTAATTATTTTATTTTCAACACTTAGATGAATTAAACGAAAAATATAAAATAATAAAAATCATATGCCTCGATTACACTTAACCATACCCTTGCACCTCTTAAGTGAAATTGAGAAAACAACAATCATGTCTGTTAAATTCACTACCTAGACCTAGTGCACTTAGAGAGCTAAAGTTTATGGAATTTGATTGGATCACTTAGTAAATGCTAATGATTCGTATGGTTGGGCGTAGGGATTGCTTGCTGCTTATAATTAATTAATAGAGAACTTTATGCATTTTTAAATGAATAACCAAAATTTTAAAATCCATAAAAATTTTGGTAATTTTAATTACTAAAAAATATTTTAGAAATGTCAAAACAACTTAATTTGCAAGAATTAAATAAATTCTAGTATAAATTAATTTTCAAAATTATCTAATCTAAATGATAAAATTCTGAATTTTACAAAATCCAAAAAAAAAATTATTTTGCATGATTCCAAAATAAAATATGCAAAATTATATAAAAAATGAACTTTTGGAATTTTGATATATATATATATATATATATATATATATATATATNAAATGTCAAAAATTGACTCTAGCAAATGCTGTGTGGTTTTGGCAAAGAATTTCACAGCTTCAAAATGACATGTTATCTAGCTACTGTAAAAATGACATCATTTTAAAAATTTCTTAAACACAAATCTAACACCTCTTTTTTGATGTTTCAAATTACAGAATTGTTAGAAATTTAATTTTCTAATGATTTCTAACATTATTTTTTACAAATAATCATTGAAAAATAAATTCTACGGATTTAAACCAATTGTTGAAAACTTAGTTCACATAGACCTTATCCAAACAAGTTCTAAGCATCAAGACAAAGAAAGAGATGTAACTTGACTTCTATACCAAATGGAGAAAATTTTGGCGTAAACATTGATCAAAACATGCATTTAACTGAATTGTACAAAATCACCAAAATGCGAAAATAAACCAAAAATTGACCTTAGCCATTGATGTTCTCATTTGAACTACGTGAATGTAACTTCTGTGAGTTTAATATTTTGGTACTATTTGCTTTTTCATTACTAACATTTTAGAGGCCAAAAAACTCTTGTTTAAATTAGAAATATGAAACCTTGTGAAACCATTACAACAAAACTGGTTGTTTTCCATAGCACTTAAAAATGGTTACATTGAAACTTTCCATAATGTGTAAATGGTTACATTGAAACCCTACATAGTTACATTCAAACTTTCCATAACACATAAATGGTTACATTCAAACCATTTATATAATGCGTAAATGGTTACATTGAAACCCTTTGTATGGTTACATTCAAACTTTTCGTAACACATTCAAACCATTTATTTTACATAACACATATACCGTTACATATCCGTCACAAACAATTCCATATTTGATGAAATGTGAAGAACTTAAGGATGAAGAGGAATGCCAGTGCTCTACATTTCAAAAATCATTCTATTTTATTAAACATTGCATTTGGTATTGTAAATTCAAGCATTCAAATCCAAAATACAATATCTGGGAATAAAATTATGGTGCCCTTTAGGGCATAAGGTATTTTACACTGATCAAAGTGGTTACCACATAACTGAAAACCCTTTTTGGCCCCGCAAGAAACTATTGATCCCATTCCATATTACACCTTTCTATGATCACTTCAATTGTTTGATGGGAACTAATTGGTTTATCGTCATCAGCAACATTTGAGGATTATCAATTGGCATCAATGATTAAAAAATCTGCAAAAAAAAAAAAAAAAAAAAAGCAGAATTGATAAAAAAATATTCCACTTTTTCAACTGGAAAAAACCTTCATTACTTAACAATATTTTCAACCAAATGTTTTCCAGAAAAGTGATGTAATTGAATTTTTTTTCAAAAGTCATGATTTTTGGCTGAATATTTTGAATAATTTACACAAGGGTTTACAAGAAACTCGATTTTAGACTTTAGATAACAAAAATGCCAACCAAACTAATCCAAAACTAATAAAAACATTAATTAATTGTATTGTTTTTGTATTTTATTGTCCTGTTAATATCAGTATTTTGGATTTAGTTGAGAGTGCTTGCATATGTACATAGCTAATGATATGAGTTAGTTATACAAAATGTAATGTTTCATTAAAACTTTATAGGTTCTTGCATTAACAAATCAGCATAGAATTACAAATGTTAAGCTAAAATTATTTTGTATAATGTTGAACATATATTGATAGTAGAGATGGATAAAAGGAATTTGTATAAAATAAGTTATGTTCATATACTTATACATTGGCTGATATATTTATATCTTTATTGTGTTTTCTGCATTTGTTTTGTGCTATTTATAATTTGCTATAAAAAATCATTCAAAATTTTTTTATTTTACATATTGTTGAATTTTTCAATGGCTTTTCCCAAAATTTTCCTGACTTTTTAAATTTTCTATATTTTTTAACCAGCTGAAAAAATTGGTTTACTGACCTTTTAATCTCTGGCACCTGTCATAAAATTAATGAGTCTAAGTTCAGACTAGCATACTCTCTGTTAAGTTCTTTCTTGTGCAATTCCTACTCCCTACTTTCTCCACTAATTTCAAATTTGCAGATTACTTTCTGGTATAACGTTACAGCAAAAAACTTATATGATTTGTTTTTGTTGCCTCCATTTGTACTTGGTCAATGTGTAGAGTCTGTCTTTATTTTCCATCAAAATTTAATATCTGCCCCATAGATCCTGTGGGTCTTTGGATGTACTAAAGCTTCAGTTTCAGTTTCAAATGTTGAATTATTACTAATTATGCCAACATTTGAACTGGACCTTATCATGATAAGCAATCCTCCTAGAAGGCATTAAAATGTTTGCATGTCATCATAGATTTATAGAGACCAAAATGGTCAGAAGCAAAGTAAGAAACAACAAAAACTTTACGTGTCTAGTTTAACATTTGTTGTTAATGTACTTGTTCAAAAAGCTATAGACCCTTGGTACAATTATTGCATGCTACATTTCTTGAAATCATGGCAAGGTATTAGATGCATTGAGCATAAGGCTTCCTTTGTAGTATAATTTTTCAGTTTTCAAGGTAACACCTACAGACATAAAGTTTACAATGCTTATAAACCAATGATGGATTTTTTCAAGCTTGCTCATATGGATGATTCATAGGTACTTGGAGTATTATGTAAGGACAGCCTGTTATACTTACATTGCAGTATTAATGTTGTACCCAGGTTGTTTCTAAATTTGACAGGCAGGAACAAGTGGTTCTGTTGCAACTAATAACAAGTTTAGCTTTTTCACCATTAAAGTAAAGGGTGATAATTTTAAAGTTCATGTTCTAAAAAATATCAATGTATGCCCTTTGTTGCATATTATAATTCGTTACCGGAGCAAACTTTTGCAACAGTGTTTTGTTGGTACTAATGTATTATGTTCCATTAGCCACTAATTCTATCTGTTTGTGCGTTATATCTTGCTCCATCTTCAATTGTAAATGTACGTTTTTATGTCAAGTTTCTTTTTCTATTTTCCAGAGCAATACATTCTTTTCATATTTGTCTTTAATTTTATCAAGAGAAAGTAACATCATTTGGTAAAATACTTCTATTTTTCACTTATGTCTTATATGCAGCAATAGTCAGCTTAACTTGAAACATGGTAGAAAGAAAGGAAAGGAAATAAACAATTGCATTTTTTGTCTGCTTTTATGTAGGTTATTGCCTTTGCTGTTTTTACAGATCAGCAATCTGCATTAGCTGCCATGCATTCACTACATGTACGAATTTTTGTTGTTGTATCCTTTTAGGGTTTGGAGTGTGTCTTTGTGTTTCAAAGATGTCTATTAAAAGTTAAGATGAACTGTTCTCTTATTTATATTAATAGAAGCTAAAAGTTCAGATGCATATATCTAAAAGGATATTTCCTACTGCATTCGATGTCATTTTTGATATTTTCAGACAGGGTTAATGTAACCTACCTTACTCTTTCACAGGGGAGTAACCACAACTAAAGCACATTTCCATTTTTTTGGAATTCCACAACTAATTTAACTGTAAAACCGTATATATCTAGAATTACTGATGAATAACAAAGCTGTGCATGGTAACAGCTTGGACCAACAAGGTAGCTAAAACATTGAAGATTAATATTTCGGTTGAGTTAACAGTTAGATGAAAGATGGTTCATGTGTACTTGAAGTTATTTGAAAGTGATGCACATTATAACACATAGTCTGACATTAACATTGCATTATCTTAATTAAGTTTACATGATGTTACATTTGTCATTATTTGCATCTGTATAGACAGGATAAAGAAAGCATTTCTTAAGTATTGTCAAATGCAAGAGGATTCTCTACTAATTCAAGACAACTCAATGTGATTGGTGCTGGCCAAGTTGCTAAAATGTTCCAAGGTGTTTTGGAAATGTCTGTTTCTGTGACACTGAAGGAAATTAAGTATAAATGGATAATTACATAAGGTTGCAAAGGGATTAGAAGATCAAGGAAAGTTGTATCAAATGGTTTGCTCATGTTGCCTTATTAAAGTTGAGGGGAAATAACAAAGAGGTAGATGTAAACATACATGCTTTGGAAATACAATGAATAACATTTTAAATGTGGGTATTAATGCTTATTTGGCTCTTAATAAAAGTGAATGATGGTAAATAATTCATATAGCCAACCCCATGTAGTTGGCACATGGCCATGATGATGATGATGATGATACCATGTTTCAAATAGAAATGTTCTCATTCCTAAAGGTCATAAAGGAAGGAAAATTTTAACTAATGATAATGTGATAAGAGTGGGCAATTTTTAACTAGATGGTTTTCGTTGAAAAGATGTGAGGATGATAATCATATCCTTATATATTTCCATGCAATTGCTTCTATCTAGAATGAACTTTGGATAGCTGTAGATTATCATTTTATGATACCAATATTTTTATAGGAGTTGTAGTACCTTGGGCATGGATTTGTGGAACATGATGCATTGCCAGCCATATTTGACTTATAAATTTTGGAAGTAAAAGGAAATGTCAAAATATTCAGGTGTCCAAAACCCAGCTTAATTGGGTATCATGGTTGGCTGTAAAAAAGAGTCCGAACATGAGCGTGACATAGAATGAGATTTGACCACTGATAGATGACAAATTCTTATTACAATTTTTGAAGCTCAGTGAGGGTCGTTTATTGTATTGCAAGAGTGGAATTTAGACTTTAAGCATTTGTCATATGGCTAATAATCTGAAAAGCATCCCACCAAGGACAGTGTTTTTGCAGTAAAAATGCTAGTTACTATCTGTTTTTGCCAAACAAATAGACTTTCTTTCAAATCTTAAAGCATTATTGTTTGGGTGGTAAATTTTGCTGAACATGCAGATAGGTGTAATTTTACAGAGTTATTTAAGGCAATCATTATGAACACAACCTCATTCCAATAGACTAATTTCGTGTTTATTTCTTTTGCATTATTTTTTCTTGACTGAATTGTGTCGGATTATCTGATATTGATATCTATAGACAGGGTTTGAACTTTGATCCTGAGAAAGGGGCAGTTCTGCACATAGAACTGGCAAAAGCCAATTCTTATTGTAAACGCAAAACAATTGGTATGTGTCCTTGTTCTATACCTTGCAATAATAAAGAACAGCTCCGTGAAATCATATAAAGTATTCACTTTGCCTTGAAGTTGTTTTATTTTTGGATAAAACACATTAAGGGTAGGGAAAACCAATCTGACGCAGGTATCCTAATAAATTTTGCAGGTTGAAAAGCAACTTTTACATCTTTGCTAATACCAACCACTTTGACATATGAAGTTATGCAAGGGTTTAGAGCCATGAAGTTTGCATCGTATGGTAATGTTGCACTTCCGAAAGAGAAACTTAAATAAATGGTTGATGGCATTTTCTTATAGAGTTCACATACAGCGAAGAGACCTTGTTATATATGGTTTGGAAACTACATATTCAGTTAGTTTAGTAGCTATTTCCATTATTATCTTTTGGAGAATGATCAGTAATGTTCACATCACAGACATTCCTTAGCTCATGCTTCACATGTTTGGCACACTTGCACACACAGGAGTTGATGGCACTGTTCAAAAATCTGCAATGACCATTCCTGGTCACAGCACAATAGTCAGGTTACATATCATACGGTGAATAAAACAACCTTATGGTTACCACTAGTTTCCTAGCTAGGCAGGCTTCAGGGGCTTTTTCAAGATGCCACTTTGAACAAAATGCTTCATTGCTTGTTTTGTATTTCACTGTTGTCCATTGTGTTATTTACCCTTGATTGTGGTACATGATTACAGCTGCAATGCTTCATTCCTTTGTTTAAGGCCTATAAACGGATGTGTTTTTGACAGTTCTGGAATGACTGATCAAGCTGGAGTCAATGTAGCGAGTGACCATACTCAGACTGCTGTAAGTATAGAACAATCTTCTACACTGGTTCTGGTATGATAGAAATCCTATTTTTGTATGATGTATAATTAATTAATTCAAATATTTTTTTATATTACACACCACGTGGGAGAATGGTTAAAATATATTTCAGCTTCTTGTCAGGTTGACTATGCAAAGTATTATAAAAAAAAAATAATAATCCCACTTGATGGGGTACAGGCAGTGATGATTAAATATTTTATTTTTTTCTTGGAATGATTATTTTAGGGATGCAGTTATTTTCTTTTGTGAATATGATAAAAACATATCTCAGTCTCTCTCTAATGAAAACAAGGGAATGCTGGACTTTACAGCGTTTCTGAACTCAACCTTCTGCATGGGCTATTTTAATTTAAAAACTTTGTGCAATTATATTAGAGCTGTAATAGATCCCGAGTCTGGCATTTTGATTGAATGGATAAATAAACCTAAAGATAATGCACTAAGCAGTGTGCTATGCATTTTTTATTATGGTAATTACAATAAACAAGCACCGAGTCTCTTGACGAATGTAGACAATCTACTTTATATCCAAATAAGTTTATATTTGTTATTTTGTTATGTTTGTTTGGATTTCAGGGATGCCAATTTTCATTACAGGAGGTTTTTAGAGAGCATAGCTTTTGCCATTGGGTCAGGGTAGGATATGTTGATTTTGGCTTTATGTATGTTTTGATAGAAACTTGATTGAAAAATGACTAAGGGAAAGGAAATAATATGAGGCGTTTCATGCTGCCGTACATTAAAGTAAGAATAAATTATGGAAACCACTTGAAAATTGAAGATGTGAAATGATAAGAAGAGTTATACAAATGAAACAAATGATGTTTTTTCACTATGGTACCTTTTTGGCTGAATGTAAAATTAAGTTGGAAGGATTCTCCTTTGATCCCCTTCCTCTAGGTGACATCTATTGAATGCTGGATCCAAGCCAGCAAATTTTGTTTTAACAGCAATGGAAGAACAATCAAGCTAGTGTACAAACTGAAATCAGTTAGGGACATTACATCATCCTTGGGAGTTTCTGGTTGCTTTATAAAATATGTTGCTTTTTAATTCATTGGAGTCTCTGGTATAACAATATTGGTAATTTCTGTTCTTATTTTTGGTTGTTCAAGATGCTTTCATATATAAATTTAGACATTTTTTGGACGGTATATTTGGGTTACAAATGAACAGAAACCATTTTCTTCAGAAACTAAAAATCTTGTGGAGTCGGTATTGTTGATGTAGAGGAGATATGAAAGAATAGGAAGACGGATTGATCAGGGGATGGCCTTGTAATGTAACGTGATGGTTAAAGATAATCCTGACATAAAGTAGTTTGCTAAGTATATGATAAACTACCTAAGTAAATGCTTAGATGATAAAATTTTTAAATGTACATTTTCCTTTTTAAGTTATCATGTATAGTTGAAAATGACGTATGAAGATCACATGTTAGGATGCAAATATTACATTTTAGTTTTAGTTTTAGTATTTTTGTCATTTTTTTGGGCAAACGGAAAACCCGACTTTTTGCCAATTTACTGATGCATCACCACATTATCTGCATCATTAAAGATTGAGCAGGGATATTTATAAACATGTATTGTTGCAATTATTTAACACACATTTTTGTATTAGCTGTTTTTAAGAGCTGATATTGAATGGTCATTTCTTGAGTTCTTTTACTGGAGGGACAACCTATGTTATCACGTGCTGGTGGTCATCCACCATGCCCAACACTTTCTGTTTCTAATCTTGGCCCTTTTTGCTCCAAAGTGGAACTTGATCAGTTATTTGCAAAGTTGGACTTTCTGATAGTGTCTTTTGGATTAATCAACTGCCATTATATTTTTGTTGGGTAGCTAGCCTTTTTGATCATAGAGATTCTTATTGGATTTTTGTTCTTTAACTTGCATTCAGGTGCCCAGGCTTTCTTAAATCGAAGATGCAAATTTGTCGGGGCTTTCCAGTTGCTTTTGTTGACTTTCAAGTAAGTTTGCAAGAGAATACTTGAGGAAATCAAAGTTTATATCATGTGCATTGTTGATCAAGTTGTGTTTATCTGCATGGTGCCTTTTGGCTTAAAGATTTAGAAATCAACGTTTCTGTTAACATAGTATTAGATTTTGCCATTGTTTAGTCCCAGAATCATAACTAAATTAAACCATTTAAGCTTTAATTATATGATCTATCATGCATTTGTTGATTGGTCAAATCGAAAACTTAAGTAACATTAACTGCTTAAATTCTAAATATCATGCCTTACATTTATGGGTGATCACATCCTTCGAAACATGTAAATCATGAACTTGGATTATTGGAAAAAGTCAGAATTCTGGAGGAATCCTAGCAAGCTTTCTAGCCTGGGGTCGCAAGAATGGTGTTCAATATTTTGCATATGGTTCGATCCCTCATTGTACTATGCATTTTAGTAATTGTCTTATCATGGCTATTTCCTTGAGATATCAAGTCATTTTATAAGTCATACTGTTAAATCAATTGTGTCCTTCAATAATTTGTATGCATTGTGATCTAAATTTACGTTTCTGTGGATTTGGATGCAGGACGTTTCTCACTCCACTGCTGCTCTTAACCAATTCCAAAATGCTAATCTTTTATCATCTGATCATGGTGGTATTCATTTGGAGTTTCTTAAAACTTGTTTGTGTGTGTTTTTTAAACAATAAATTTATTAACTTTCCGAGCTGAGGAGTTTCCGTTTGTTATGCCAAAACCAAATCATTTGTTTTCTTAACCGAATTTTAAGATATGCAAGATCAAGGATGGGCCTTCCAAAACTTGAGAAAAAGCCGTAGTATACATGTACTTATATAAGAGAAATCTGTGAAAATTTCAATTGTCTGCTTGAGAAGGTGGTCAATACATCAACATTGAGTTTCAATCATGTTTTCTTTCATCTAGTTATGTATTCTAGGTTTTTTTATCTACATAATACCAACCTTTAGTCCCTTAATCCCATATCTACATAATACCAACCTTTAGTCCCTTAATCCCACTACTTTGATGTCAACTGTTCTGGAGGCCTTCTCGATATTTTAGAACTGTCATGAACTTTGTTTCAGCTACTGAATGTGGAATTTGATCTCTAAGATTCTTCCCTTACCTAATCAATCTGTACGTACCCCAGTACTAATTTTCAAATGCATGATCTTTTTGAAGAATATGAGACAAAAATCATGTTGCATCCTTGTAATTTACTTCCTGCCTTTCTCTTAGTTGGTTGTGACAAATTCTTACTAAATGTGGCTTGAGCATCAAGGGTTCTTTTGACCATCATTATTTTTTTGGATAGTGTTATAGGTATGAAATGCCATTGTAAGTTGATTCCTATCATTCCAATGATAAACTTTTGATGTATTAAACTTTTGATATAGAAGAGAGAGGCCGTTGGACCCAAAATGTTGCCTTTATGTACCTCCAAGCCATGCAATGGACAATGCTACATGAAGTATATATACATACACACACTATTATGTTCAGTGTTAGATTTGTTTTAAGCGGAATTTTAGCATTTTTTAATGGTAACTTTGAAACTTTTTAATTCTTGATTGAAATAGAAGGGTGATGTGAGAAACAAAATCTTGGTCATATAGAGCTTAGACAACACAATCAATATGATACTTTAGTAAAAGATAAGCAAAACATAATGATGTTTCCCACATAATTTGAGTTTTGCAAACTATAATATTAAAAACAAGACATATTTTAGTGAAGTTATTATCTCATTGACTTCATTAAGATAGATATTATAATGAATATTGATGCTAAATAATGATGCAAGCCTTTCTATGATACATGATTTCAAATCATTTATTTTTGTTTTGTTTTGGTACACTATAAGACAACTTGGATGGAAATCTTAACATAGTGATTTCTAGATGGAGAAAGAAACCTAGACAAGAGTTATGGATGGACTTTTTAAAGTTAGGTGACCTTGTAAGAGTGAGTTAAGAGGGACTTTCAATATAATATTACAATGAAAACTTAAATATATGAAATATTAAAAGATTTTATAAGTGACATCCAAGATTTGGATATTAATGCTTATTTGGCTCTTAATAGAAGTTAGTTGTTTATAACAACTTATGTAATGGACCTCATGTATTTGGGATAAGGTTAGGATGATGTTGATGAGAAACATTTTAAATACAGTTATGATTTTCCTTAGTGCATATATGGATATGTGTAGACCATGGGTTCTCTTAAAATAATAAGATTTGGTTGAAACTTGTAGGGAGAACATTTATAGTATCAAGCTTGTGTGATCCAAGAACGTTACATCACATTTATCTTTTTTAAGTGATTCAAATGTGATTCTTAACTTTTTGAGATTGCATTTATAAAATAGATCTAAAACAAATTCCACCAATTAAATGGTGCATTCTTGGCAATTGATTCATTTTGTTTTTACAAAATCTTTTGAGTTTCCACTGTCATCATAGCATGGTTTATTCACTTGTTTGTTTAACAATTGTCATATTGTATGTTTGAGTTGTGTTTGCAATACATGTAATGTGATACCACATGCATTAGCAAGATGCAATCATAGTTGAGTTCTTTAAATTTGTAGTTGTTGATTACTAATATATTGTATTTTTCATCGGCAATGATATCAAAGCCTTGATAATGTAGCACGTGCTACGTTATCAAATTTCTAATATTGCAAGATATGTACTTGCTTATAAATATAGCACTTGGGTGCATGATCCAAACATTCCATTCCTTAGTTGTAGCAAAGCTCTTGTAGTTTTTTTTCTCCAAACTTAGAATATTTTTTGAGTGCTAGTAGTAAAAGTCAAAGAAGTGTACAAATCTTTATTTGAGCACTAATGTACTTGAGCACCTTAATGTGAACGGGAATAAAGACAAGTTGATCAAACCTTGAAGCACTTGAAATAGATTAATGTTTCTGTGATGGATTCATTATTCATGCACTTAACTTTAATGAATTTTAATTAAGTAATTAATATCGATTAAATAATGAACATAACTACGACCACTTCAAGCATATGTTATGCTTGGTAATCCTAGTAGCGCCTAACTCTTGGTAGTCTAGTAGCATTACAACATGTTTAGGATGTGTACAGAAAGAGGGAACAGATGCTTATGGTAGGATTAGTTCAGTGTTAGATAGTTATTAGATTAATTAGATTAAATTAAATATCAAATTTACTTTATTTCCAGCACTTAGGCAAATCTAGTGAAAAAGACAAAATGATATGTCTCAGTGACACTTAACCATACCTTTGCATTTCACAAGTGAAATTGGGAAGACAATGATCACATCCTTAATATTCACTTCCTAGACCTAGTGTACTTCAAGAGCTAAAGTCTATGGAATTCGATTGGATCGCTTAGTGAATGCTAGTGATTTGTATGGTTGGGCATAGGGATTGCTCACCACTCATCATTGGCATTGTTTTCAGAGACTTTAGTTAGCTATGTGTGCTATCTAGGACTTAGTGAAAGTATTTAAAGACATTGTAATGAACTTTAAAGTCGCAATCATTAAAAATAATAATAATAGTAATGAGCACACTATTTTTCTTTTCAAAGCTAAAATGGATTCTTTTCACAAGGTTGATTCTTCATAGTTGTTTGAGCTTACATCCAATCAACAAAGGTATTGGGGGTCAAATCAACCAGTGCCCTAGTAATGTAGAGTGGTATATAATCATCTCAATGAGTCTGTGCCACATTTCACCTTCATCCTTCAACAAGATAAATAGCTACAATGGAGGGACATGGAGGATAACATCATGTTGTTGCTCAATCGATCAGTTCCTGTGATGCTACTCCAAACTCTTATGAGGTTGGGCATCTAGGAACTCAATGCTAAATAAGTTGTGTAGGACCATGACCGATGAGCGGTGAGGTATCCCTATGCTCAACCATATGAATACGAGTGTCCATGCACGATCCAGTCGAATTCCAAGGACTAAGTGCTTATGCGCTTTTGTTGAACAAGGATGGGTTAGTCAATCGTTGTCTTTCCAAGCTTGCTTGTATAGCACGATTGTATGGTTAAGTAAACTTGAGGTATATAATTTTTATATAATTTTATGTTTTATGGCCTAGTGCTACAAAGGGAGGAGAGAGAGATAACTAAGTAACTAATTTAATTTAACTACTCAACTATGATTTAACTAGTCCTAACACCAGCATCCGTTCTCACTTTCCGTACACATCCTAAACCAGTGCAACACCGTTAGGATTACCAAACGCTAATCGTTACTGGGTTACCAAGCATTACACACATGCTCGAAGTAATCATACTGAGTGTGCTTACTTATGAGAGTTATAGTATGAGGGAGAGAACATTAATTAGCTAGGGAAAGAATTAAATAACTACAATTAACATTAATTAATCTATTTTGGATGCTACAAGGTTTATCACAAAGTTCATTTTTATTGTCGTACACAAGGTGTGCTCAGGTACATAATGCTCAAATAAGCTATTCACTTTATGACTGTTACTGCGGGCACATAAAAATAATTCTAACTCTAAGAAGGAGAAAAGGCAAGAGTTCAGGTAAGGGGCTAACTAATCTATTTTCAAACCGAGTGCTCTTGCCTCTTATTTGTAGAAGACAAGAAAGACCCCGATATTGGATGCCTGATATCTCTTGGGAGGCTCCGATATCATGTACTCGATATCGCAGCTCATCATACTCCCATGACTGAATGAAAACTCGTCCTCGAGTTCCTTACAAAATATTGGAAAGGTATGGGATTATTGATTGAATGAAAACTGGTAGCGATAGGGAATAACAGGCTCAAAGTGCCTGGTGAACAGATCGACAAACATATTACAACATTGGTGTTCATGCCCTTTGTGGTGGACACTATACATAGATGACATCCAGACCCTCATCCAATAGCTTGAAGAGAGAGAAAAGAAAATGAGGCTTGTTGTTGCCAACGTCATGATTGCGCCTTCTGTTGTTTATCCATAGCCACGCAACCGAACTTGTTCTCAATGCAAACACTCCAGCTCCAGTCCATCTCGAGTGCTTCCTCCTATCCCAGTCCATAGTTTGTGTAATTGCCATCTACACATACAACATGGTCACGAATGAGCGAGGATAGGTAAGCCACAATGCAATTGATACCTTGCCTCGATATAAAGCACATTGGCTGAGTTGTGGTTATGGCAGAAACTGGGTTAGAGGTTTATCACTGATAACTACCCAAGGTGTAGAGGTGATACAAGTAGTAGAATGGAAAAATTTGTGATAGGGCCCCCACAACTAAGAGCAAACCTCTAGTAGCAATAGGGTGGAAAATTATAGGGAACAAGAAAAATGGAAAAAATAACAATAGCGTTGCCAATAAAATGGATGTCATGGATGGGGATGAAATGAGAAATTGCTAATTGCAAGGAATGTTTAAGGAGAAGAATTTAACAATTGCACTAGAAAGGAATGTTAGTAGGTCCTCCCCAAAGTAAGCTCATGCCTTTTATGCCCTAACAAATCCCCAAACCAAAGAGTCTGTAGGCTCTAGGGATGACATATGGAAACAATGGTTAAAGACTTACCCACAAGAATTTACCAAGGAAAAACAATGTATCAACCAAAATATAGACTAATCATAAAATTGACAATGAGGTGGAAAATGTGAAGAAAGATGGAAAGTAGAAAATGGAATAGAATCCCAAGAGTAAGGTTGTGTAAAGTCCCTTGTGTATTTTATGGTTAAGGTGACTGAGTAGAACTCATTCCAAAGCTAGACCCAAACCAACCACATTCAGTGACCTCACATCAATACACTTGACCAATCCATCCTCTTGAAGCAACAAGAATGCTTCCCCAAAGAGTCACCACCATTCTAAGGAGAGAAAGATAGAGAAGCAGGAAGACAGAAAGGGCCTTAGTTAGAGGGAACCTTCAGGCATGGGTAACATGTCTTTTCAGTGCCATAACTAGTGCTTGTAGCCCATATTTCTTTATTATGTCTAAGGGGTGTGCTTTGAATTCTCACTAGTTTTTTTTCTTTTTTTTAATCTCATGAGAACCACACCATGCAAAGACTTATTTTTATTCACTCAACTTCCTGATATTTGATCAATGGAAGAATGGTAGAAAACCCATGAAAAACATTCAAGCACCCAAGAGAATAGCCAGCACATGTGCATTGAATCCCCTTGAAGTCACACCCTTTTCAACCATTGAGTCCTTCCTCGGTTTGAAGAATACCAAGCCACCAATTCATTAATAAGTTTACTTAGGAAAAGGGATAGTACAGCTCCAAAGCCAAGGGAGACCACAGAGTTGAATGGATGAATAGACAGTGTGGACTCATTGCCTGTTTTATTAAAAGAGTCATATCTTAATATCAACATTGAAAACCAAAGGTAAAAACCAAACATTAGCAACCAACATCATTATGATACAATCCACCATCATAAGCACTTATTGTAAGACGAATAAAAGTAAATCAAACAAAGAGATAGTAAAATTGTGAATGATGGTGTAAAACAGAAATAAGTAAATTTGAGAAATGTGTAAAAAAGAATGTGTAAAACAAAAAATACAAAAGGAACTGAGGGCTTTGAATGGTGGTAGGAAGGCAATCCAAAATAGGGAGCAAGGTTGTCCACCAATACTCCGTCCTACCAGCTCAGTTGAGGTTGAGATCACATGTCATGAATAGTGTACAAAGTTTTGCTTAACTAGGGTGCGTTGGAAGTTTACGATACACTAACTCATAGGGAGAGTAGCCTATAGGGAGTTTCCATATGGAGTGGTATGCCCAAAGAGCATCGTTTAGTTTGGTGCTCCAATCTCTCCTATACTTGCTAATAGTTCTTGTTAGTATCTTAGTAATCTCCCTATTAGTGGCCTCAGCTTGACCATTTGCTTATGGTGTAGTCAATTTGTGCTCAACCCTTAAGTGTTGCATTAATTTCTAAAAAGTTGCACTTGTGAAGTGTGTACCATTATTTGAAATAAGTGCATGGAGCATGCCAAACTTGTTTACGTGTTGTTGAACAAATCATGTAGTTGTAGATGATCTACAATCCTTAACGGTGGCTACTTTTGCCCATTTTGTGAAGTAGCCAATGGCAACCATGATGTAGGCTTTTCCATTGGACATTGATGTAATAGGCCCCATAAAATCAACTCCCCAAATATCGAAGGGTTCTAAAGGTTGAATCCATTATTGTGAACCCTCCATTCTAGTAGTCATTCCCCCATCATGTTGACAGCACTCAAAAGATTAGACGAAATGATGGACATCTTGAAACAACATAGGCCAGTAATATCCTACAAGAAAGATTTTAATGGTTGTTCATCTCCTAGTGTAATGACCCCCATAAGGACCCTCATGAGCATCTTGGAGAACTCGTAGTTGATTTATATTGGGAACACACCATCGAACCAAGCCATCGGGACATACTTTATAAAGTTTCCCATTGATCTCCATAAAATACTTGGCTCGGCGAAGAAACTGTTGTTTCTTTTTAATGTCTAACCCTTATGGTGTCTGTTGTGTAAGGAGATAGGTGAGAATACTACTATAACAGTTTTTCTTCATGGTCAATTGATTAGTTACTACACCTGTAAGGAGGAGTTCATCAGGGAAATGATTAGAGAGTGGATATTCATCCTCTTTGTTGTCCCATCGCAACCGACATAAATGATCAGCAACTACATTCTTGGTGCCTTTACGATCAATTAAGATCAAACTCTTGTAAGATTATGATCCATCGTATGATGCAAGGGCTCACCATTGGTTTATTCATTAGGAACCTTATTGCACTATGATCTGTGTACATGAATACCTTATAGCCTAAGACATAGTGCCTAAATTTTTTTAGTGCAAACACTATAGCCATTAATTCTTTCTCTGTTGTGGTGTAGTTAAGTTGTGCATCGACAATACTTCTACTTGCAAAGTGGATGTAATAGGGATTTTTTTTGTCATCTAACTATGTAAGTACAACTCCTAAAGCATAGTTGGATGCATTAGTCATTATGTGGAATGGTTTGGACCAGTCAGGAGCTTGTAGAATGGGTGTTTCTACGAGCTTCTATTTTAAAGTTTGGAAAGCTAGTTCACATTCCCTGGTCCATTCAAAAGGTATGTCCTTTTTCATTACTTCAACCCAATGGTTTTGCAACTTTTGAAAAGTTCTCAATAAACCATTTGTAGTAGCTAGTGTGTCCAAGGAATGACCAGATATCTTTTACAATTTTGGGTTGCCGAGTGATTCCTTGGATGATTTTAATCTTTTTAGAGTCTACCTCTATCCCTATTTGTAAAATATTATGCCCTAATATGATGCCTTCTTGGACCCTTAAATGGATTTTTTGATAGTTGAGCCTTAAATTGGTTTCTACACATCATTTTAGTACTTGGTCTAACTAGTCCACGACTTGATCAAAGTTCGCTTTGTAGGTGGAGAAGTCGTCCATGAAGACCTCCACATCGTTTCCTATCTATTTCTGGAATATGCTTAGAACTAATCATTGAAATGTTGCAGGGGCATTTCACAAGCCAAACGACATTTTTTTGTATACAAATGTTACCCAAGGACTAGTGAATGTAGTCTTGGCTTAGTCTTCTAGGGCTATTTGAATTTGGTTGTACCCATTGTACCCATCCAGCAAACTATAGTAGCGATGCCCTACAATGGTGTCTAAGACTTGGTCAACGAATGGCAACAAAAAGTGGTCTTTAAATGTTGCCATATTTAGTAGCCTAAAATCCATGCACACCCTTCATTTACCTCCCTTTTTGGGCACAATAACTAAGGGACTAACCCATTCACTATCAGAAATGGGGTATATGAATCTAGCTTTTAGAAGCTATTCAATTTCTCCCTTGACCACTTGCTTAAGCTTTGGGTTAAGTTGCCTCTGCAGTTGTCATCAAGGCTTCATGGAGGGATTGGTGTAAATTATATGTTGGCATATCCTAGGATCTATTCTGGTTAATTCGGGATATGACCAAGTAAAGGCTTTCAACCATTTGTTTATCACTTTCAACAGTCTCTCTTTTTGTTGAGGAGTGAGCCTAGCATTAATAATTACTAATTTTCCATTCTTGAAAAGCATGTATTCCATACTGGTGGGTAATTTTTTTAACTCAAGGGGCTCCTACTTAAACTTATCAAGGATTTCCAACTTCCCCCAGTTGATATTTTCAATGTCAAGACTTGGAAGTTGGTGATGGACTTGCTCTAATGTGTCTATGCTATCGATGTAAGTGCAAGTCAAATCCTCAATTGGTTCCATGCATATAGTTGAATTGCTCTCTTGATTAGCTATCAACCATTGTATGCATTCTTGTCTTGTCGCTATTGCATTCAAGCATCTTTGTATAGTAGTCACTTGTGCACACTAATTACATGTAGGCAATGTTAAACATTGCACAAACCATGACTTTTGCATGCAATTACACCCTGTGTCACTGTATGTGATGCATGAAAATTTCTTCTTCTTGATCTTTCCAAACATATTTTCCTTTGATATTTCCAAGGAAAGATCATGGATTCCTAGGTGTGTGTCAACTATGCTTAGCCATGCTCTTTCCATTATGATTGGGAAGTCCCCCTTACCGTTGTTCACTTGAATCACTAGGAACTTAGTTGGATACGACCATTTACAAATAGTGGTGACAATGTCCTCCCTCGTCCTAATGGGATAGTGATGGACTAGTCAGCCAACTCTAAATAAATGTTACTCTTTTTTAATGGAGGCAAGTTCCAAGCTTTGTACATTTCTTGAGAGATTAAGTTGACATCAAAACTTGAATCCAAAAGAGCTTTGCACAATTCCTTCCCAATGATCTGTAGATATATAAGAGGACTCCCAGAATTAGATAATTTCCTAGGAAGATGGATAGCTTTTATCCAATCAGTGATGGAATGAGTTAACATGACTGTATGCGTTGACTGTGACCTTTGGGTTGAAGGGAACTCTGAAGTTTTAATTAGTGATGAGGTGTTCGAAGAATTAGCTGCTTGGGACTGTAAGGACTTGGTTGGACTATTGGTTCTAAAGAAAGGTCTCTTCTTTGTGTGATTATTTAGACCAATAGCAGGGTGAGAATTAACAGCCCTTGTAGCATTGTGTTGCTATGGTTGGGCAGGGAGCTCACCCTACATGATTGGAGTAGGTGGTAATGGAGTTAAGGGTGGAATAGATGCAGCCAGATGAGAAGGATGATATGTTTGTGGAACATCACCCCTAGGAGAAGGAGTCCTATAATACTCATGTGTTTGGTAGTGAGGTTGAGGGGTGACGTGACTAGTAGAATCACGTGGAGAAATTGACTGCTACACGTAATATCCATACAGGTTAGGTTGATGATAAGGATACTGTTGCCATGGTGGTGGCATTCCCCATGATTGTGGGTGCTTCCACTATTGATATTACTTAGTTGGTTGTGGTGGAGCTCCACTTGGATAATACGTTAAGGGTTGGTGGAATTGTCTTAGGTTACCTTGGGGATAAGGTAACCTTCGGGGTTTTTGCCTTTGGTTCAATTGTGGGTTGAGTGCATACATCCCAGACTCCTACAAATGTGAGATTACAGGGCCACATCCCTTAGGATGGTCGTATTCACATATCTTGCATCCACTATCATTGTCTGTATCTGAATCCACAACCTCTTTGATGATGACAACTTTTCCCTTACCCTTGTTGCATGCATTTTTTCTTCTCTATTTTTTCTCTTTTCCCATTCACTACCTTACTCTTTAGACTTTTCTACTATTTTGAGAATGGTTTGAAATCTATTATCTAGGGAGTCCCACATTTGGTCTACCTTTTTCAATATTTCTGATGCCAACTTTTGAATAGGCAAAGTTTTCCTATTCACCATCTCTTCGAGTGGTGACTCTTCTTCATCCTCACAAAATCTTACTCCTTCTTTCGGAGGGAAGGATCTTTGTTATATTCCTCCACACTCTCTCTTTTCCTTATCTTACCTTCCTCTTTATCAACTTGCTCCAATAATCTTTGTACTTGATGGATCCTAAGCTTAGATAGCCTTCCTTGGGCATACGTCCCAAGGGTTCTTCGTGTTTCATGCGTAACCCCATCTATGAGATGCAGTAGTTGATCCCTCTACAAATAACCATGGCTAGGACAATGATGTAATAGTGCATAATATTGGTCCATGGTAGCATCCAAGGGTTTATGCCCTCCTTGTTTCCATCCTTGGATTTGCTTTCGCAGTTGGACACTCAGGAGTACGTTTGGTACTTATCATTGAACAATTCTAACATGGTACTCCACCTATTAATGGATTCGAGTTCTAAGGATAGGTACCAGATCTCTGCTTATTTGATTAGTGTTTGTGGGAACAACTTTAGTTTTTTCCATTTGTTTTCTATGTTTTGTAAGACACATGCATCATGGAATGCTTGTAGATGATTTTGAGGATCAGCGTTGTATCCTCCTTCAAATCGTGGGATGTTGTTCATGTCTAATCTCTTGATCCTACTATCTTTTTGGTGCCTTGTTGAGATTCTAATAGCCTCATTTATGTCTAGAATACTTCAAGTAGCAAGTAGGGGTTCATCGTTATCGTCCCGTCTGTGACATCTATGATGCCTATGTTGTTCCCTACTCTCCCTTCTCCGATGTTGTGATTCTCTAGAGTTTCCTCATCCCCTTTCTTGACTATTTTGTCTATGACTCCCATTTTGCCTACCCTTATGTTCACGGTCTTTTTCTTTGTGACTCTGACCAGATCCTGAAGGAGAGGGTGAAGGAGATGATGAAGGTGAAGAAGAAGGAGGACCATCACCATGACGGTGCCTGCTACCTTCTCTTCGATGGTTATGGCCTCACTTGTGGTTACGATTAGCATGTCCATCTTTATCATGGATGTGTGTTCCTTTGTCAGGCCCTTTATGTCCATTAGTATCAGAACCTAGGTTATGGATGGTTAAATGAAGGTTTTGATACACAACCCTTTGACCAAAGTCAACGAGAGGAACATTGTTTCATGGGAAACCTTTTGAGGCAGGTTCACCACCCTCATTTTTACTTATGACATGTGGGACATTCCAAGACAACTTCCCCTTCATGAATTCATGACATCTCTCTTGTTGTAAGTTCCTTTAACATTGTGCCTCCATGGGTTGGTACTCTCTCGATTCATGATCATGCATAATGTACTCTACTTGTAAGTGTTGCATACCAATTTGTGTGAGATCACGAAGAAGCATGCTTGAGATTGAGCAATCAAGAGGTAACACTATGTTACCTTCTAAATCGTGCCAATGCAATTATTCATCCTGATGGAGGATAAAGGTAAAGTTTGGTACATATTCATAAGGATGAACATATACCACACGAAACTATTAAGGGATTGGCGAATTATCATGTGTACTACGCCTCTGATTGTTCCTTGTATCAGACCTAGGTGGTGAAACACTTTCATACGAAGAAGGAGACATGATTATCTATTCAGTGTGCAATGTATTATATATTATTATTTTTCATTGTAATCAACCCTAAGTGTTTGTTTCAATGATGAGAAAGATTTCCTAAGTTCTAATTAGTGCACAATCAACAAAGTCCCTAGAAACATTGCCAATGATGAGCGGCGAGGTATCCCTATGCTCAACCATACGAATACGAGCATCCATGCACGATACGGTCAAATTCCAAGGACTAAGTGCTTATGCGCTTTTGTGGAACAAAGATGAGTTAGTCAATCATTGTCTTCCCAAGCTTACTTGTATAGCATGATTTTATGGTTAAGTAAACTTGAGGTATATAATTTTTATATATTTTTATGTTTAATGGCTTGGTGCTACAAAGGGAGGAGAGAGAGATAACTAAGTAACTAATTTAATTTAACTACTCAATTATTCTTTAACTAGTCCTAACACCAGCATCCATTCTCACTTTCTATACACATCCTGAACCAGTGCAACATTGCTGGGATTACCAAACGCTAATCATTACTAGGTTACCAGGCATTACACACATGCTCGAAGCAATCGTACTAAGTGTGCTTACTTATGAGAGTTATAGGGTGAGGGAGAGAACATTAATTAACTAAGGAAAGCATTAAATAATTGCAATTAACATTAATTAATCTATTCTAGATACTGCAAGGTTTATCACAAAGTTCATCTTTATTGCCGTACATAAGGTGTGCTCAAGTACACAATGCTCGAATGAGGATCCATTCACTTTTGACTCCTACTACGGGCATGTAGAAATAATTCTAACTCTGAAAGGGAGAAAAGGCAAGAGTTTGGGTAAGGGGCTAACTAATCTATTGCCAAACCAAATGCACCCACCTTTTATTTATAGAAGACAAGACATGCCCTAATATCGGATGCTCAATATTGCTTGGGAGGCTTCGATATCGCATACCCAATATTGCGGATGCAATATCGCGTACCCGATATCATGGCTCATCAATGACTATCGAGACTATTTTCCCACTAAGGCACAATGCAAAAGAGATCAACAATAGTAGATACATCATGAAGCATCAAAGAGAAAATGGTTCAATAAACCCTTGTTCTTGTTGGGCCAAAAAGAAGAAAGGATTCCTTTTTTGGGGTTCTCAATTTATTGACTCTCCTCCCCTTGGCTTTAATGAGGGGGGCTTCAACTAGAACTTATAGTCCATTATAAACAATCTTGGTTCAAGCAAGAATGGATTCCATGACCATGGGAACTTCAAATATGGGAGTCAAGGTAGGAACATGGAAAAACATGATGATCATGGCCATGATCGAAGAAGAGGAGGTAGTAGGCACCATGCTGGTACTAGCTCTTCTCCTTCTTCTTCACCTTTGATATCCTCTTCTTCCTTCTCAAGCTCTGATTGAAGCTACAAAGGACATGACTGTGATGGAGGTGATTGGCAAGATAGAGATGATTGTAAGATCCATTGGACTAGTAGAGATTAGGGGCATGGGCAATTAAGAGAGGCCCACCACCATGAAAGGAGGGGTAGCAAAGGGCATCATGGCCATGATGGCCATCACAGAGGCTATGACCATGATGAGCCTTTGCTTACAACAAGGAACATGTTGAACATTGAAAAGGTCATGAGAATCCTAATAAGGCATGTAAAAGATAGCAGAATTAAACAATTGGATATGAACAATATCCCTAAGTTGGAAGGGGGATACAACTCAGATCCACAAAATCATCTTGAAGCCTTTCATGATGCCTGTGCCTTGAAAAACATTAAAAATGAATTGCAAAAGTTAAAGCTATTTCCTAGGACATTAATCAAAGAAGCTAAAATTTGGTACTAGTCTTTGGAACTAAAATCAATCAGACGTTGGAGTACGATACTTGAGCTCTTCAATAACAAGTATCAAACATAATCCTAAGTGTCCAACCTAAGAAAGTAAATCCAAGGTTGGAAACAAGGAATACATGAACCCTTGGATGCAATCATGGGTAGGTACTATTCTCTCTTGCATAGATGTCTTGGCCATGGTTATTCTCAAAGGGAGTAGCTCTACCATATCATAGATGGGATTTGAACAAAAATGAGGAGAATCTTGAGATCTATGCCTAAGGGAGACTTTTAGAACTTAGAGTTCATTAGATCCAAAGGTTGATAGAGTAGGTTGCCAAGGATGAAGGAGAGTTGAGAAAAAGGCAAAGCACAAAAGAATATAACTAAGATCATTCCATCTACAAAAGGAAAGTCCAATTTTGTGACAATGAGGAGGAGGCACCGCTTGATGAAGTGGTGTAGTGAAAGACCTTGCTAATTCAAAAGTTTGTTTTCAAAATTTTAGCTAAGGTAGATAGAATGTGGGACTCTTTGGATGAGAAGTTTCCAATGGCTCTGAAAATAGTAGAGGAATCCAAAGAGCAAAGTAGTAATTATGATCATAAGGGAAGGAAGGAAGTTGTGGACTCTAGATCAGATGATGATGGTGGGTGTGACATTGCCAATATGAACATTCTAAAGGATGTTGCCTTATCATATTACACTTGTAGGAGTTTAGGGTGTATGCTTTAAATCCTAGATTGGCTAAAAGGAAAGCACCCATAAGGTTGACTTATCCTCAAGGCAACCCCAAATAGTTCCTTCAACAACAAGCCTACTATTCAAGTGAAGCTCCATCATAACCTTATGTGCACTACCATCAATGGTAGCACCCACAATTGTGGGGGATGCCACCACCAAGGTAGTAGTACCCTTATCGGTAGCCTGATCCAAGTTCAGCAACCCATTTCTCCATGTGACTCTTCCAGTTATGCTTCATTCCAACATCATTATTACCCTCCTAAATATTATAGAGTTCAATCTCTAAGATACGAATCCCCATTTCCTCATTACTCTCCTCATCCTTCTGCATATGTCTCTTTGCCCTCAACTCAATTACCATATGCTCGATCAATGCAAGGCAAAATTCCAGCCTAATTGTAGCAATGTAATGCAACTAAGGTTATTAACTTATAGTCAGATTCTCAATCAAGTGGTTTGGAAAATAAACCCTGAAAAAGATCATTCTTCCAAACCAACATTTCTATAAAGCCCTTGCAAACACATGCTGCTGATAGCCCTACTTCTCTCTCATCCTCTACACAATCTTTTGAGTCCCCTTTAAATCAAACACCTCCGAAGGTTCACACTATCATGTTAACCCATGCAATATTTGATTGGATTAAGGCTGGCCACCTTTTCTATAAAAAGAGCTGATCCTGGAAGTCTTTTAATCTATTTGCAAATCATTGAGAATGAGCCATGCAAGGCTCTTTTGCACTCAAGTTTTGGTGTGAATTTGATTTTTCATGAGATGTACAAAGCTTAGAAGTTGCCTCCTCTTAAGAGGAGTAACATTCATCTTGAGTTGGTAGATCAATCCATCACCGTTCCTTTGGGATTGATGGAGGACATTGTGACCACTGTTTTTGGGTGGTCTTATTCTACCGATTTCCTGGTGATTAAAGTTGACAACTACAAGGGGGACTTCCCAATTCTCATGGGAAGGGCTTGGCTAAGCACTATTCATGCATGGCTAAGCATTAGAGACATTTCGTTGGAAATTTCCAATGAAAAATATTTTTGAAAGATAGAGAATAAGCAAGTTCCATGCATCATGTATAGTGAAATAGGGTGCAACTATGTGCAAAAGTTATGGTTCGTAAAAAGTACATCTATCACAACATGCAAACAGTGTGCAAATGTGACAAAAATTCAAAGGTACCTAAATGTAGTAGCCATAAAGTGGGCACCTATTGGCTGATACTTGATCCTAAAAGTAGTTCAACAATATGCATGAAACCAATTAAGAGCCTAAAGAGTGCATATGTTGAAGGTATGGATAAACTTGAGTAAGTTCATTGCCAACTCTTCGATGATGAACTTGATGACACCAACTAGGAAGAGTTGGAAATCCCTAAGAGCTTTAGGCAGGAGCCCCTAGAGTTGAAAAATTTATTAGTCAAAATGGAATATTCTTTCCTAACAAATGACAAGCTAATTATAATCAATTCCAATCTTTCTCCTGAATAAAAAGAAAAGCTATTGAAGGTTGTCAACAACCTTCACCTGGTCATATCATGAACTAATTGGAATTGATCCATGAAGCCAAAGAGGCAACTACATCAGTAGTTGAATCCCAAACTAAAGCAAATCATCAAAGAGGAGATTGAACAACTCCTCAAGGTAGGGTTCATCTATCCCATTGCAAATAGCAAGTGGATTAGCCCACTTGAAATAGTGCCAAAGAAAGGTGGCAAGTAGAAGGTTTGTATTAACTTTAGGCTGTTGAATATGGCAACATACAATGATCATTTTCCATTGTCATTTGTGGATTAGGTGTTGGACACCATCTCTAGGCATTACTATTACAACTTTTTGGATGGTTAGAGTGGTTATAACCAAATCCAGATTACAATTAAGGATTAGGCTAAAAAAACATTCATGAGTTCCAAGGGGAGTTTTACATATAGAAAGATGCCATTTGGTCTATGCAATGCTCCTATAACCTTCCAACACCTTGTCCTGAGCATCTTTCAACAACAGATCGATAGTGGAATGGAGATCTTCATGGATGAATTCTCCACTTATGGGACTATGTTTGAGCAAGCCCTAGATCACCTCGTGCAAGTGCTAAAAAGGTGTGTGGAGACTAACCTTTAGCTTAATTTGAAAAAGAGCCATATGATGGTCTAGGAAGGCATTGTCTTGGGGTAAAAAATATCACAAGAAGGGATTGAGATGAACCTTAAGAAAATAAGGATCATCCAAGGAATTGCCTACCAATGAGAAACTGTTAAAGATGTTTGGTCATCCCTTGGTCACACTAGCTACTACTAGTGCTTCATAGAGAGTTTCTCTAAGATCACCAAATCATTGGTGAAGCTTACAAAGAATGATGTTCCATTTGTCTGGACTTAGAAATGTGAGAATGCATGATGAGTGGCGAGGTACCCCTACACTCAACCATACAAATACGAGCGTCGCACACATAATCTGGTCGAACTCCAAGGACTAAGTGCTTACACACCTTATGGAACACTTAAGGTTAATCAATCGTTGTCTTCCCAGACTTACTTGTATTATCATGGTTGTATGGTTAAGTAAGTCTAAGGTATATGATTTTTATAACTTTTATCTTTTTATCGCCTATGCTAAGAGATGAAGGGTGAAGAGGCTAAATTACTAACTTTAATTAACCAAGTTCTAATTGTCCTAGCATCAGTATCCGTCCCCACTTGTCGTACACACCTTGAACCAGTGCAACGCTACTGGGAATACCAAATGCTATTTGTTACTGGGTTACCAGGCGTAGCACACATGCTCGAAGCGGTCATACTAAATGCACTTAACTAGGAGTTGAGGGTTGAGAGAGATTAATTATCTAAGAAATAATTTAAGAATTTAACCTTAATTAAATCCTAATTAGCTTAGTCCATGTACTACAAGGTTTATCAGAAAGTTCATCTTTATTTTCGTATACAAATGTGTGCTCAAGTACAAATTGCTTGACTAAAGATCTGTTCACTTTGAGACTCCTACTGCAGGCACATGGAAATTATTCTATCTCTGTAATGGTAAAAATGCCAGAGTTTAGCTAAGGGTCTAGATCTAGATGATGAAACAAGGAAAAGATACCTCTTATTTATAGACAAGGCGATCGGCTGTGATATCGTAGGGGTCGATGCGATATCGTGGCCCATGCAATATCGCATCCCATCATACCCCCATGACTAAATGAAAACTCATCCTTGAGTTTCTTACAAAATATTGGGATGGTATGGGATTATTGACTCAAATGATACTAATGGTAGATGGGGTGACATGTGAACAGATCATCATTACAAAACATGACAAAATTTAGTGTTCACGACAACAAGAGTGAACACTATACACATTTAACATCCAGCCTTATTTGGCAGTTGAGAGAGAAGAAAGAAGAGAGAGAGAAAAGAAGAATTCTGTTGCTACCGATGCCAAGATTATGCTTTTCGTTTTTTGTCCATAAGTATGCCATCAATCTTGTTCCTTGCATAACTGCTTTAGCACCAGCCCATTCCATATGTTCCCTCTAGATCCAATCCATTGTTGTATGATTACCATCTGCATCCACAACACAGTCTAATATTAGCAAGGGTAAATGAATCACCATGTAGTTAATACCTTGTCTTAGTGTAAGGTCCATTGGCTAAGTTATGATATGGCTGATACAGATCTGGAGATATAATACTGGTGACTATCCAAGGTGTAGGGGTTAAGAGAAAAATCAAAATTGAAAAAATTGGACAAGGACCCCCATGACTGAGAGCGAACCTCTAGTAGCGATAGAATGAAAAAGAAGAAGGAATAAGAAAGATGAAGAAAAAGAAAAAATGGAAATGCCAATAAAATGGATGTCAAAGATGGAAATGAACAAAATAATTGGTGATTGCATAAATGTTTAAGGGAAAAAAATTAACCGATGCACCAAATAGGAATGCTAGTGGGTCCTCCCCAAAGCAGGCTCATGCCCTTAATGCCCTAACAATCCCACATTCAAAGAGTCTGTAGGCTCTAGGAATGTCATTTGGAGACAAGAGTTAAAGTCTTAACCACAAGAGTTTACCAATAAAAAATGCATCAATCAAAATATGGACTATTGATACAACCGGCAATGAGGTGATAAATGGGGAAAGAAGGATGGAAAGAAGAGAATGGAATGGAATCTCAAGAACAAGGTGGTGTATAGCCCCTTGTGTATTAATGGTTAATGTGACTTAGTAGATCCCATTCCAAATCTGGCCTCAAACAAACCACATTCAATGACTTCGCATTAATACATTTTGCCCATCCACACACTTGAAGTAACAAGAATTCCTTCACCAAAGAGCCACCACCATTCCGATGAAATGAAAGAGGAGAAAGTGGGAAGTGAGAAGGGCCTTAGTTAGAGGGAACATATTTATTATAGTTCCATAACCAGTGCTTGTAGCCTAAATGATTATTTCTTCTAAGGGGTGTGCTTTGAATTCTAACTATTTTTTTTTGTGTTTTTGCGTGAGAACCACACCATGCAAAGACTTATTATTTTTATTTTCTCAGCTTCCTGATAATGCAGCAACATTGGAATGGTAAGAAAACTCAAGAAGAAAACATCCAAGCACTCAAGAGAATGTCCAACACAAGTGTATCAAATCCCCTTGAAGTCACACCCTTTTCAATTCTTGAGTCCTTCCTTAGTTTGAGAAATGCCTAGTCACCAGTTCGTTGATAGTTCTTATTATTGAGAAAGGGACTGTACAGTTCCAAGCCAAGAGAGACCATAGAAATTTTATGGATGTATGAATGAAGTGGACTCATTGCATGCTATATCAAAAGAACCATACCTTAGTATCAACATCATAACTTAAAGGTAAAAACCAAACATTAGCAATCAATGGAATACAGTTCATACCACCATCAAGGCACTTATTAGGTGACGAATCAAACAAAATAATCAAACACACAAAGAAATGAAAAAGTATAAACGATGTTGTAAAAAAAAAACAAGGAAAGTTAAAGAAATTTGTAAAACAAAAAATGTGTAAAATAAAAATGTGTAATACAAAAATTTAAAAAGAAATTGAGGGCCTCAAATGATTAGCATAGGTGGCCATCTCCCCCATGACTTAATTGGAAGGGAGAGATCCGAAATAAGGAGTGAGGTCATCCTCTCTTAGAGGTATTATGTGCACTAGCTATTCTAAGTTCATGGAAAGGTTTTGTTTGTTGCACATTGACCAATAATCTCTTATCAGGGCTTTCAAGTTTGTATATGGTCATGGCTCCTGAGGGAAAGGTTGTGTGAATGATGTAAGGTCCTTCCCACAATGTTTGAAATTTCATGCGTTGGGGCACATGTGTGGGGTTCCATTAAAAGACCTTATCTCCTGGTTGGTACTTAACCTTTCGAATTTTTAAGTCATGACGTTGTTTGTTATGTGCCTTGTACAACTCATTTGATGACAGGGCAACCAATCAGTTTTCATCTAGCATGTTTAGAGTTACCAATCTTTATTTTTGTGCTAGATCAAGGTCAAGGTGGAGGTCACATGCCATGGATGATGTACAGATCTTAGTTTGAATTAGAAGCTTTGGGAGTTTTCCATACACTAACTCATAGGGAGAATAGCCTGTAGGGAGTTTCCAAGTGGAGCGGTATGCCCAGAGAGCATCATTCAGTTTAGTGCTCCAATCTCACCTATATTTGCTAATTGTCCTTGTTAATATTCAAGTAATTTCTTGATTAGTGACCTCAGCTTGGCCATTAGCTTGGGGGTGATAATATGTAGTCAATTTATATTCAACCCCTAAGCGTTGCATCAATTTTCGAAAGGTTGAACCCATGAAATGTGTTCCATTATCCGAGATAAGTGCACGTGGCACACCAAACCTATTTACGACTTGTTTTTGTATAGATCATGAAACTATAGACGATGTGCAGTTTGTTATAGTAGCTGCTTTAGCCCATTTTGTTAGATAGTCAACAACAATACTGATATAAGCTTTTCCATTGAACATTGGTGTAATGGGCCTCATAAAGTCTATTCCCCAAATGTCGAAGAATTCCAAAGGTTAAAGCCATTGTTGCAGATCCTCCATTCTAGCAGTCATTCCTCCATCACATTGACAACGCTCATAGGATTGGACAAAATGATGGGTGTCCCGAAATAGTGTTGGCCAGTAATATCCTGCAAGCAGGATCTTAATAGTCATTCGTCTCCCTACATAGTGACCCCCACAAGGGCCCTCATGAGCATCCTAGAGAACTCTTAGTTGGTCCACATTGGGCACACACCATAAAACCAAGCCATTAGGATAGACTTTGTAAAGTTGTCCTTTGATCTCCATGAAGTACTTGGTTCTATGAAGAAACTGTTGTTTCTTCCTAAATTCCAAACCCTATGGTGTTTGTTGGGAAAGGAGATAGGTGAGAATGCTACTATACCAATTCGTTCCCATGGGTTGGTTATTCACTACACCGGCAGAGAGGGCCTCATCTAGAAAATAATTAGATATGGTGTATTCATCCTCTTTGTTGTCCCAGTGCAACTGAGATAAATGATCTGCAGCTACGTTCTCCATGCCCTTTCGATCTATCATCGTTATATCGAACTTCTGTAGGATTACTAACCAACGTATGATACGAGGGCTAACCGTTGGCTTATTCATGAGGAACCTAATTGCACTATGATCCGTATGAATGTACACTTTGTAGCCTAACACATAGTACCTAAACTTGTCTAGTGCAAACACTACAACCATTAATTCTTTTTCTATAGTTGTATAATTAAGTTGTGCACCAGCAATACTCTTACTTGCATAGTGGATGTAATAAGGGCATTTTTGTTCATCTAACTGTGTCAGTACAGCTCCTAAGGCATAATTGTATGCATCAGTCATTATATGGAATGGTCTGGACTAGTCAGGGGCTTGTAGAATGGGAGTTTCTACAAGCCTTTGTTTCAGAGTTTGAAATTCTCGTTCACATTCCCTAGTCCATTCAAATGGTGCATCCTTCTTCATTAGTTCTACCAACAATTTGCCAATCTTGGAGAAGTTCTCAATGAATCTCCGATAGTAGCCAGTGTGTCCAAGGAATGACCAAATGTCTTTCATAGTTTCTGGTTGTCGGGTGATTCCTTGGATGACCCTAACTTTCTCTGGGTCTACCTCTATTCCTGAATGTAAAATTTTATGCCCAAGTACTATGCCCTCTTGGACCAACAAATGGCTTTTCTACTAGTTGAGCCTTAAGTTAGTTTCTACACATCATTTTAGCACTTGCTCTAATCGGTCCAAGGCTTGATCAAAGCTTGTCCCATAAGTGGAGAAGTCATCCATGAAGATTTCTACTCCATTTCCTATCTACTGTTGGAATATGCTCAAAACTAAACATTGAAACATGGTAGGAGCATTACACAAGCCAAATGGAATTTTTTTATATGCAAAAATTCCCCAAGGACTAGTGAACATTGTTTTGGCTTGATCTTCTGGTGCTATCCGTATTTGATTATATCCACTATACCCATCTAGAAAACTATAATAGCGATGCCCTACTATAGTGTCCAAGACTTAGTCAACGAATGGTAATGGGAAATGATCCTTGAATGTTACCATGTTTAGCAATCTAAAATCTATAGACACCTTCCATTTGCCTCCCTTCTTAGGCACAATCACTAGAGGGCTAACCCANCTCCATTTGCCTCCCTTCTTAGGCACAATCACTAGAGGGCTAACCCATTCACTATCAACAATGGGATATATAAACCTAGCCTTAAGAAGCTGTTCTATCTCTTCTTTTACTATTTGTTTCAATTTTGGGTTCAATCACCTATGTGGTTGTTTTCGAGTTTTCATGGAGGGGTCTATGTAAATCCTATGCTGGCATATCCTAGGGTCTATTCCAGTTAACTCAGGGTATGACCAGGCAAAGGATTTTGACCACTTTTTTATCACTTTTAGCAATCTTTATTTTTGTTTAGGGACAAGTTTTGCATTGATGATGACTGGTTTTCCATTTTCAAGGGTCATATACTCCAAACTGGTGGGCAATGGTTTCAAATCAAGGGGCTCTTGTTTAAATCTCTCAGGAATTTCCAACTTCCCACAGTTGATGTTTTCGAGGATAAGGTTTGGAAGTTGGCAACGGACTTACTCAAGTGTGTCTATGCTTCCAATGTAAGGACTAGTTATTACCTCAGTTAATTCCATGCATGTTATCGAGTTACTCTCTTGATCAGCCATCAGCCACAGGGTGTCCTCTTGTCGTGTGGCTGCTACATATAGGCACCTTTGTATATTAATTTCTTGTGCACACTGATCGCATGTGGGCAATGCTAAACTTCGCATAACCCATCATTTCTACACGCAATGGCACCCTGTGTCACTGTATGCAATGCATGGAATTTTCTTCTTCTCGATCTTTCCAAAAGGGTTCTTCTTGGATATTTCTAGGGAAAGATCGCAGATTCCTAGGTGTGCATCTATAGTGCTCAACCATGCTCTTCCCATTATGATTGGGAAGTCTCCCTTACTATTGTTTACTTGTATCACTAGGAAATCAGTTGGATATAACCAATCATTCATAGTGGTAACAATGTCCTCCACCAGTCCCAAAGGGACAGTGATAGACTGGTCGACCAACTCTAGTCAAATATTACTCTTCCTTAGTGAAGGAAGGTTCCAAGATTTGTACATCTTCTATGATATTAAGTTGACTTCAAAACCTGAGTCCAGAAGAGCTTTACATGGTTCATTAACAACAACTTAGAGGAAGATTAGAGGACTTCTAGAATTAGAGAATTTCTTGGGAAGGTGGTCCACCTTGATCCAGTCAGTGATGGTATGTGTTAACATAACCATGTGCGTTGAGCTCTAGTTTTGGTTTGAAGGAGGTCCCAAAATTTTATTTGGTATGAAGGTGTTTAGATGTTTAACCACTTGTGATGGTGAGGGCTTAGTTGGGTTGTTGGTTCTGAAGAAAGCTCTTTTCGGCATAAGATTGTTAGAACCAACTGCGATTTGAGGATTCGAAGCCCTCGTGACATTGGGTTGTTGTAGTTGAGTGAGGAATACCCCTTGCATTGTTGGAGCAGGTGGTAGTGGAGCTATCAGTGTAACAGTTGCGGCTGGGTTCGGAGGATGGTATGGATGTGGTGTGTCTCTCCCAAGAGAAGGCATCTTATAGTACTCCTGAGCTTGGTAGTGACGTTGTGGGGTAACATGACCAATAGAGTCACTTGGAGAGATTGGCTACTACACGTAGTAGCCATATGGATTTGGTTGTAGGTAAGGGTGTTGTTGCCTTGGCGGTGGCATCCCCCATGACTGTGGGTATTGCCACTATTGGTGTTGATCCATAGGTTGTGGCGGAGTTCCACTTGGATAATACGTTAACGGTTGGTGGAATTTCCTTGGGTTATCTTGGGGATAAGGTAACTGTCGGGGTGCTTGCTATTTATTAAGTCGTGGGTTAAGTGCATATACCCCAGACTCTTGTAGATGTGAGATTATTGGGCAACATCCCTTAGGATGTTCATACTGACATATCTCACATCCAATGTCATTGTCCATATTGGAATCCATAACCTCTTCAGTGATAGTCATTTTACCCTTACCTTTGTTATGTGCATGGTCTGAATCCCTCTTCTTTCTCTTATCATGGTCACTACTTTGCTCCTTAGACTCTACAATTTTTAAAATAGTTTCAAATCTACTATCTAAGGAGTCCCACATTTGATGTACCTTAGCTGACACATCTGTTGTTAATTTCTAAAGCGGCAAGGTTTTCCTACTCACCAACTCTTCGAGTGGTGACTCATCCTCCTCCTCAAAGAATCTCACTCCCCTCTTTCGAAGGGAAGGATCATAGTTATACTCTTTTGTGCTTTCTCTCTTATGTAGCTCTCCTTCTTCCTTAGCTACTTGCTCCAACAATCTATGAACCTCATGGGACCTAAGTTCAGATAATCTCCCTTGGGTATATGTCCCAAGGGTTATCTTGGTTTCATGTCTTAGCCCATCTACGAGATGACGTAGTTGATCCTGTTATGCGTAACCATGGCTCAAGCAACAATGTAACAATGCATAATATCATCCCATGGTAGAATCCAAGGGTTCGTGATTACCCTGCTTCCATCCTTGGATTTGCTTTCACAAGTTGGACACTCGGGAGTATGTTTGATATTTATCGTTAAACAATTCTAGCATCATACTCCACCTTTGAATGGATTTTGGTTTTAAGGACCAGTACCAGCATTTTGCTTCTTTTAATTTTTGCCACTCGTTTTCAATGTTTTGCAAGGCATAGGCATCATGAAATTCCTGTAAGTGGTTCTACAGATCAGCGTTGTATCCCCCTCAAATCATGGGATATTATTCATGTCTAGTCTCTTGATCTGGCTATCTTTTTGGTGCCTTGTAGGTATTCTAACAGCCTCTGTAATGTCTAACACGCTTCAAGTTGCAAGTAGGGGTTCTTCATGGTCATTTCTCTCATGGCATCTGCGATGCCTACGTGGTTCCCTACTTTCCCTTCTTCCATGTCATGATTTCCTAGAATGCCCTTGTCCTCACTCTTGACTCTGTTTTCAATGTTTCTCATTTTGCTTACCCTTATCCTCACGGTGAGGTTCCTTATGACTACGTCCTGATGTTGAAGGAGAGGGTGAATGTGATGATGAAGGGGAAGATGAAGGAGAACCATCACCATGATGATGTTTCCTACCTTCCCTTCCGTGATCTCGACCCCGATCGTGATGATGATCAGAATGCTCACCCTTATCTTGTGTTTGTGTTCCCTCATTGAACACTTGGTGTTCGTGGGAATCAGAACCAGGGTTTTGTATCGTGGAGCAAAGGTTCTAATAGATCACCTCCCAACTATCATTAGGAGGGGGAACATCATTTTGTGGAGAACCTATTGAAATAGGTTCATCCCCCTTAATTTCTCTTATGATGGGCGAAGCATCCTTTGCCCTTCAACGATGTGTGGTAACTCTCTTGCTGTGAGTCCCATTGACGTTGCGCTTCTGTGGGATGATAGTCCCTTGCATTGTAATCGCATCCAACATACTCAACATATAATTTTGACATGCCAATTCGTGCAAGGGCACGAAGGAGCATGTTGGGGGCTACTCTATCTAGAGGCAACACTATGTTACCCTCCAAGTCTCTCTAACACAATTTTTCATCTTGATGGAAGACAAAGGTAAAGTCAAGTATATATTCATTGTGATGGACATATACCACACTAAATTATTGAGGAATTGGTGGATTTTGGTTATGTGCGTTGTGCCGCTGACTCTCTCTAGTGTTGGTCCTAGGCTGTGAAGTGCTTTTGTGTGGAGAAGAAGACATTTTTGTCTTATTCAGTGTGTTGTTTACCATTATGTTATATTTTTGTTTGATCAATCCTAAGGGTTTGTTTTAGCTCCCAACGATGTGAATGATTTCCTATGTTCTACGTAGCGCAAAAATAACTAAGTCCCCGACAACGGTGCAAATGATGAATGGTGAGGTACCCCTACACTCAACCATATGAATACGAGCATCTCACACGCGATCTAGTTGAACTCCAAGGATTAAGTGCTTACGCACCTTATGGAATACTTAAGGTTAATCAATTGTTGTCTTCCTAGACTTACTTGTATTGTCACAGTTGTATGGTTAAGTAAGTATGAGGTATATGATTTTTATAACTTTTATCTTTTTATCACCTATGCTAAGAGATGAAGGGTGAAGAGGCTAAATGACTAACTTTAATTAACTAAGTTCTAATTATCCTAGCATCACTATCCGTCCCCACTTGCCGTACACACCCTGAACTAGTGCAATGCTACTGGGATTACCAAACGCTATTCGTTACTGGGTTACCAAGCGTAGCACATGTGCTCGAAACAGTCGTATTGAATGCACTTGACTAGGAGTTGAGGGTTGAGAGAGATTAATTATCTAAGAAAGCATTTAACATTAACTAAATCCTACTTAACTTAGTCCATGTATTGCAAGGTTTATCAGAAAGTTCGTCTTTATTTCTGTACACAAATGTGTGCTCAGGTACAAATTGCTCAAATAAAGATCCATTCACTTTATGACTCCTATTGTGGGCACATGGAAATTATTCTATATGGAATGGTAAAAATGACAGAGTTTAGCTAAGGGTCTAGATCTAGATGATGAAACAAGGGAAAGCTGCCTCTTATATATAAACAAGGTGACGGGCTACGATATTGTGTACACGATATCGCAGGGGCCGACATGATATCAGGGCCCATGCGATATCACATCCCATCAGCATTCCAACAACTTAAGCAAAAGCTCATAGAAACGCTAATTCTACAAGCACCTAATTAGTTCAGATCATTTCATATTATGATGGATGCTTTCAATTATGCTTTGGGAGTTATGTTCACATAGTTGGATGATCAGAAATGTCCTTACTATATCTATTATGCAAGCCAAAGCATTGTGGGTGCACAAATAAATTACATCACAATAGAGAAAGAATTTATGGTGGTGGTGTATGCCTTTAAGAAATTTAGGCACTATGTGCTTGGTTACAAGGTGTTCATGCACATGGGTCATAATGCAATTTGGTTCCTTATGAACAAACCAACGGTGAGCCCCTGTGTCATATGATGGATAGTGATTTTATAGGAATTTGATCTCACAATGGTAGATTGAAAGAGAACTATGAACATGGTTGCCAACCACTTGTCTCAGTTGAGATGGGACAATAAAGACGAGAAGAACCCACTTTTTGATTAGTTTTTTGATGAACTCCTCTTTGTTAGTGCTATATATGAATAAGTTCCTACTAAACCTAATTAGTATGATGACATTATCACCTACCTTCTTATCCAAGAAATGCCACAAGAGCTAGACAATAGGAAGAAACAACAATTTCTTCACTAGGAAAAACACTTCATGGAGATTAATGCACATATTTATAAGATGTGCATTAATGACCTAGTTCATTGATGTGTTCCTAATGCTAATCAACTGCACATTCTCCAAGATGCTCATGAGGGTCCTTGTGGGGGCCACTATGCTAGGAGATGCATGGCCATTAAGAATCTAATGGTAGGGTATTATTGGTCAACACTTTTCTGGAACACTTACTAATTTTTATGTCCTTGTGATCACTACCAACATGATGTTAGGATGACAGCTCATATGGAGGGACCTCAATAGTGGATCCAACCATTGGAACCCTTCAACATATGGGCCATTTACTTCTTGGGTTCCATCACACCCATGTCAAATGAAAAGAGTTACATCCTAGTCGCTATTGACTATTGTATGAAATGGGTAGGAAAATTAGTTGCCATTAACTGTATATCTTCTATAACTACTTGATTTATATAAAAAATGTTGTAAAATAGTTTGAGGTTCCATGTGCACTAATTTCTAATAATGGTACTCATTTTACAGGCACCACATTTTGAAAACTCATGCAACACTTGGGGGTAGAACATAATTTAATAACACCCTACCACCCCCATGCTAATGGTCAAGCTAAAGTTACAAATAGGGAGATCACTAAGATATTAACAATAATAGTTAACAAATATAAAAGAGACTAGAGCACTAAACTTAACAATGTCCTTTGGGTCTACTACTCAACTTGGAAACTCCCTATAGGCTATTCTCCCTAGGAGCTGGTGTATAGAAAATTACCAACTCTTCCTATCCAATCTAAGCTTAATATGCTTTCAAAGGCTTGTGACCTTGACCTTGACCTTATTCTAGCATAGAAAGAAAGAGTAATAAATCTCAATGTGCTAGATGAGAATTTACTGGTGGCCCTATCCATAAATGAAGTGCAAAAGGCATTCAACCAATAATGCCATGACCTCAAAATAAGGAAGGTAAAATTTCAACCAAGAGATAAGGTCCTTTGTTGAAACCCCACACATGTGCCACAAAAACCTAAGTTCCAAATGTTGTGGAAAGAACCTTAAATCATCTATGAAACCTTTCCTTCTAGATCCATGTTGATATACAAACCTGAAGGTCCAAATAAAAAACTACTAATCAACATGCAACAAGTTAAACCTTTCCATGAGCCTAAGAGAGCAATGATTAGAACACCTTAGTAGATGGACAAACATAGTCAATATTTTAGATCTTCTCCTTACAACTTAGTCATGGGGATATGGTCATCCATGTTAGATCATACAAAGTGGCTCCTTAGTTTTCCATTTTTTCTTATTTTTCACCATTTTTTGTTTCACATTGTCTTTAGTACATTTTGTCTTTCCTGCATATTTTACAATTTCTTTTATATTTTACTTTATTTTACTTTATGCTTTTCTTTTATGTTTATCTTTTGTATGTTTTGTTTTTCCTTTATTGTGGCCATGACTAATTGCAACTGTAGTTATTTGCTGATGGTCATTTGTACCATAATGTTATTTGATTACTAACATCTAGATTCTATCTTTGGATTTTGGTGTTGATAACTAAGACATGGTTCTTCTCATAATTACAAGTAGTGAGTCCACATCATCCACCCATCCACAAAATTCTATGGTGTTCCCTTGTTTTGGAAGTATGAAGTCCCTTAATAATACTTTTAACGAACTAGTAACTTTGGTAGTTTCCAAATTTGGAAAGAGTTAAATGGATAGATAAGGGTGTGACTTTAAGGGGATTTGACACTTTTTGGTACTTTCCTATCCTATGGGGAGTATAATTATTTTCATGGATTTCTCACCATTTTGTTATTGATGAATAACAGGATGGGAAACACCACCTAGAAAATGCATGTTGTAACTTGTAACCTTCACCATCCAAATTGAGGCAAGATTTCATTGTAAATGTAATGTTTGTAGCCCATGAGCTACAATCTTGCATACTTTAACTTTTTGGGGCTGAAAATGCCTCATAAGATGCTACTACCTCACTTCCTAAGTGGAAAAAGTGGTATTATGTCTATATTTGGGCTTGAGAAGGTTGAAAATGCCTTGGGGATTGCCAAATTTGACATTTTCATGGGTTTTATGGTGGCTATGGCCTTGACTACGTTGGAGCTGCACACACATAGTGTTGGTGGTTTTGGATTTTTAATTTCCTAGCAATTCCCAGTGTAGTTGCTAGAATTCCTAGCAGTTGCAACATGGCTAGCATAGCCATCATAGATTCTCAGCAATCTTCACATGGCCAACATAGTCACCATATTTTTTAGCAAATTTCAACAATGCCAGCATAACTCTCCAAGGCCAGTGTAGTTGAGGTGAAGCCATTGTAGTCACAAATTTGTTTTTGCTATTTTTAGTATCCAATGTAATTTTGATGGTTCTTGGGTATCAAAACTTATCATAAATCTGGGAATTATGGCTTGCAACACTTGCAAATAGCATCAATCTATTAGCAATCATGGTAGAAATTTGTAGTCTAAATTCAACAATTTCAAAGCCTATAAAAGCCAAAATTAGACACTTCATTTAGGTTCTGGAACATTTTTTCAACCACACTACCTTGGTACCCTTAAGCACCCAAAACCCATTTAACACTTATGAGACTTTTGGAGTAATTTGATATCTACTTGAGCACTCAACACTCTCAATGTAGTCCCATTGCCACAAAAGTCAAATACCACTATACACACCACTTGTACCCACAAAAGTTGTAGATTCAAGCAAAAACGAGTAAGGAGCTTTTGATGATTGGAGTTGGAAAGTACCTGGATCATGGATTTTGACTGCAAAATACAACCTACCAACTCTAACAAGATCTAAGCCCTATTTCAAATAAGCATCTTATGCACTTGAGAACACAATCTATACTCCTTGAACTCTACACTTTAACCATTATTGCTATTCTTAATAAAGTTTATTAGTTCATTTGTAGTGCAGATTTTATTCCAAGTTTAATTATGTGGTTATTCTCTATTGGATCTGCAATTTTATGTTACTTTTTCTATTTACATTTTTTAAGTCCTTGGGTGATTGGATAGACCATTCAGGGCAACTTGAATCCTCTTTCTCATAGGCCCTTGGGATTGAAGGTCAAAACTATGTTCACATCCAAGATCTTTGTTTTTTCCAATAATTGAATTTTTCAAGTGTAATAGTTTTTCTAGCATTGGAAGGAGGGGCTCTACTCAAATTCTTAGCCCTAAAAATTTCCCAAAACATTTTCCTATCATTTTTCAAAACCAACTTTTACACATTTCATAGTTAAAACTTGCATCTATTTGTTATTAAAACCAACGTTCATGTTCAAATCCCTACCCATAATACCTAGCATAGTTGTGGTTGGTGATTAGGGTTTCTATTATATTTTCATAGTAGTTTCTGGATTCTTTGAATCTAGCATAGTTTACACTAAAAACTTATAAATTTTGGGTCCTTGAAAACTGCATTTAGAGTTTAGGGACCAACATAGGTCCATCCAAAAATGCAAATTCATCCACTATGAAACTTTGCAGAAAACCTAAAGTAGTCACTCCTAAGACTTCAACATAGTCATTGGGACCTCCAAAATTTTTTGGGTTTAATTTTCTAAAACCAATGCATCCCCTTTGGAGGAAAATATTCCTAGCTTAGTTTTACCAAGAAAAAAATTATTTTCCATCACCTACCCCAATGTAGTTGGCTAGGAAATATAATAATTTAGTACACCTCCACATAAAAACTTGTTGCTTTGAAATTTTGGTTGGAAGGTTAGTGTAGACCTCTTCAACATCCTAGTGTAGTACTATAAAAACCAAAGTTTTACATTCACTTTCCCAAAATTTGTGCATTTTTCCAATAGGAGGTTTTACCAGCATAGTCTGGCTAAAAAAGACAACCATTTCCTCTCCACCCTCCATGTGTAGACCTTGTATGTGAAGCCAACATAGTTGGTTCTTCCAACACATCTACAACTTCCACATTTTTCCAAGTGTAGTGCACATCACTACCACTACAACCTACATCACACTTACAATTGCAATTTATACCATTTTCCAGCAATAACCTTTTTGCACCTTAAACAATTCCACTTGTTGGAATCTTGATTTTAAAAATTAATTATAAAATTTAGTAAACTAATTTTAAAACTAGTAAACATGTCTTTACAAGGCATCTAATCAATATGCTATGAGGATTTATGATCCTAAAGATCCTATCGAGGCTGAATGTAGACAGTTGCTTAGGTTGAGAGGATAGAGCTTGAATTTTGCAGTAATCAATGAAAATTATTATAATTTCATCTATGCCAAGATCCATGTGGGCTTGCTCATTTCGTGGGTGGAGGTAGAGTTCAAATGTGAATATGAACTTATTCACTACAATGGAAAGGAATACATTCACTCCCTATATGATAAAATGCCACTATTTGATGCACACACGTGCATTCTATCTCATCTAATTAAGATGGATGAGTAAGATAGAGAGTCAAGCTTTAAGGATCTATGTGAGGAGCAAGATGAGTTTGAGGCAAAGCCTAAACTAAATAACTTCTTAGGGAGCTTTCTCCCATAGTTAGCCTCCCAAGCCACTGTACCCACCTCAGTGTCTCCTACCACTGCCATGGGATAAGTCCTTCAACCTTCATTTCCTATCTATCCAACCATGTTTTGGTCAACATCCATTATAGTAGTGCATTAGGCATAATCGGTGCTCCAAACCACATCCCTTTTCTCATCCATGTCATTTGCCACACAACCTCGATTAGCTTGGCTATCACTAATGGTTCTCACACCTCTCATTCCTTCTTCATGATAGTGGACCCCACATTAGTATACCTAGTAACACAAGGATCACATATGCTCCTTGTACCCTTTGTTCCATAAGTACCTACTCCAACCTCCTTCTCACTGTTTGATCCCACTATGATCGTAATGAATCAACCTTTCCCTTCAGTGTCATAACCCATTATAAGACCATAGGCCTCTCAACTCATACCACTACCATTTGTACAAATGTCCTACTAGGATGCCCTAGGGCCTGGATCAAGCATTTCAAATGATCCAAGATCTTATGGAAGAGTTGCAAAAGCTTAAGGCCTCCATAGCCTAGATGGTGAAGATCATGGAATTTATTAGGATGATCCAATCAGTCTTACCATCTTGTAGATAACCCTTCCATTGGGGATCTCCATACCTCAATTCACAAAGTACAATAATAAGGGTGATCCTAATGCACACGTTATCGCATTCCATTCCAAGTGTTTGTTATTGCAAGTATGGCCACATATTATAATGTAGATATTCCCTATGTCCCTAATTAAGAAGGCTCTAGACTGGTACTGTGCATTACCAAGAGGATCTATATCCTCACTTGAGAGTTTAATATCACAATTTGTAAACCATTTCAAGTACAAATTGAAGCTCAACATGAATCTTGATCAATTAATGAAGGTTAAGTAGGGATTCCTTAAGCCCAATCAAAATTTATACAACAATGGAATTCTCTCCTAAATGAGATTCCAAAACTAGTAGCCAAGATCCACCTTCTCATGATATTTAACAAGGTGATTAATGATTTCATTAAGTCCAAACTCTACTATCTAGATCTGTAATCACTTAGCTAGGCCTTTTCTCAAATAAAGAACATAGAGGATGTTGGAGAGGCTAGCCATAACCCTACCTACATGGAATATAAGAATTAATGCACTCAAAAAGATAAGGAGAAGGCAAGGCAAAGCAATGTATCCATGGCCACTATGGCCAAAGGGAAAACAACAACATAGGGGCCTAAAACAAACCAACCCAAGACCCCTACCACCAATAATCAACCATCAACATCTGGGGCCTTTGCATCAACTAATACAAGACCTAACTTTAAATGAAAAGATCAACCTAACTATACTGGGTTATCATTAAAACCATATGAACTCCTTGACTAGTTGTTGAAGAGTGAAAGGATACAATATAAACAAATGATCAAGAATTCCCACAAGAGGTATGATAGACTATGCCAATTCATCAAGAACCTCACTCTTGCAACCAAGGACAACCTCTTGGTACCTAAGTACTTCAAACTTGACCATTTTTACCACTACCATTAACTACTAAGTCATGACACTAACTTTTGCTTAGTACAAAGGTGAGTTAGTACTTAATGCCTCTAACCTAGTTAGGTCTCAAAACCAATTCATGCAGGTCTACAAGGACCCATTGAATGCCAATAACAACCCATATACTATAGTGGCATTCAATGTAAACAACGACTCTAGACCTACATGGGAGCCATTTGTGATTTGTGTACCTCCTCACAATGACAAGGGCCCTTTAGCTTTAACTAGTTCAAGGTCCCATTTTATTGTAAGGATACCATTGCCTACACACCCCAAGGATCCTTTTGTGATTAGGGTGCCCCCTCCCATTGAAACCAAACCAACCATTACAACCGAACAACATCCATCTATAGTGCTGAACGTAACAACTTCGTCCCAACCAAGCAAAACCAACAAGAGATATTGAAAGCCTAAGAACAAGGATGATAAGCAAGCCAAGGCATGGAAGGAGGTGAATCCACCGAAGCCCACTCTTATCTCATCCATTCCAATGAGCTTTAATGCTCAGGCCACTTCAACTAGTCAACCATAGAAGGATTCAAAACCACAAGGAAAGTGAAAAGAGGCCAAAACACAATCACTAAAGCATGAAGTTCACATCCTAGGATGCATGGAGGAAGTCAAGAATAATAAGAGTGTATTTCATGGAGTAGGTCAAATAGTCTTTAAAGCAAAAGAACACATCCTTTAGCCTATATGACCTAGTCATGACCTACACTACTTACTATGAAGCACTAGTAAAAATTTTGACTTCTATTCCTATTAATGAGAACATCCCTATTAGTGAGAAGTTCATCCATGTAGTGATGGTACCTCCTTCACCAAGGGAAGAAACAAAGTCAGCAGCACTAGTATTCTGTAATAGTGAGGTTAAAACCAACCCCTAGCATGACAAGGCAACCAAGGCTTCCCTTTTCATAACCATAATGGTAGGATAGTATAAGCTACATAGGGTGCATGTTTATGATGAAGCAGCAACTAATGTGATATCCTATACCATTGTCGCACATTTAGGCCTAACAAAGCACATGCAATATACTTCAACTTCTACTATTAAATCCTTTAATGGATGTTGGGTGGTAGTGAAAGGCTCCATTATTTAGACTTTGTGGTAGGGGAACAATTCCCTATAAAAACTAACTTTTTTATGGTGGAAGTGATACCAACATTCAATCTTATCCTAGGGAGGCCTTAGCTAGGAAATGGGAAATATGGGATTATGTAAAATAAATCATATACGTTTTCTAATCTTTCAAAGATTAGGAAAAACTTGCACAATTGATATATTTTCCTTCCAATTTGTTCGTCCTTGCACCTACAACCATGTAGCCTTCTTTACCTATAGGCTTCTTAGTTTAGTTTAAATATTATTTGCATGCACCATTTTGCTTTACTTTATTTCACATTATTTAACTTTACTTCATGCATAGTCTAAGATTCATTTGCATTTACAATTTACCTTTTATGCCTTTTTATTTTAGAATATAAAATGTGAAAAATACCATAAAAAATTTTAAACCTAAAAAGTTATAAAATTCTAAAAAACATAAAAACAACAAAAATTTTCTTTCCAAAACGTAAGTCCCATCATGGTCTAAAATTTGCAAAACATGGGGCTCACCTTGGCCTAAAACTAGCAACACATATGACCCATCATGGCCTAAAACTAGCAAATTTTAGGGCTCGCCATAGCCTAAAATTGGCAAATCACATGGCCCATCATGGCCTAGAATTAGCAAAAAGTATGATCTGCCATGACCTAAAATTTGGCAATGGATACAGCCCGCCATGGCCTAAAACTAGCAAAAATCTTATAACTCGTTTACAACTTAGCTCACATTCTAGTTGCATAGTCATTTTACACATTTAAACAATGTAGCCTTATAACATGAATGAAAACATAAAATCGTATAACATGAATAAAACATTAAGCATCAAAGCATATTAACAAAATTAAAATTTTTAAAAAATAATAATAGTTTAAATGTTTGTCACATAGTTTAACAAAATTTTAAATAATGCATAAAATAATAAACCATCTCTCAAACATCCATGGCTAACTTTAGCCACTAACAACATCAATAGTAAACAAAATGGTAGAGATAACCAAAGACAATAACTAAATTATGGTACTGAGGGGTTGCTGGAGAAGGTTGAGGAGCACTTGCATCTTCACCACTAGGACCACCAATGTCACCTAGTACCGATGCCACAATAACATAAGTTTAACTAATAATCAACACAATGTGAAACCAAATTATGAATGATAACTTAAACCAAATTAAAACATGATGAAATGAAACAATAAGCAAACCTAAGAGGGCCCTAGTGCAATATCCTTTGGGGGAGACTCCAAAGGCTAGCCTCCAAATGATGGAGGATTTGGTCCTCAATCATATGGGCCTAATCCACCTTCCCAAGATTAACACTTGTTAGGATGTTACTCTCATCGATGTCACTCTCATCGATGTCACTCCATGAAGGTGGCTCTTGTGAACATGTGGTAGTAGACACCTCTCCAAATGTGGTAGTGATTGAGTAGTAGGGGAATCAACCACCACCACACTATCTAAAAATAATTTCTAGATCTCTTTTGTGTTGATTTCTTTTATGAAAGGCTCTAACTTCTACTATTCCATAGACTCCTCCTATAACCACTTGAGGTAGCTTTCCTATTCAGCCTTATACTTCTTTTTGTGGTCTTTCTATGCACAGCCCCACTCTAGGACCCAAGCACAATAGTCTTGCCACTTCCTAGCCTTACTCACTAGCAAGTCCATTTGTAGTTTTTGCTCAAAAAAATCTCTAGCAAGGGCAGCCTTTCCATGGATGGCATTCTAGTACCTTGCCCATTCAATCTCTTTAGTTCGCAAGGAACTCCTATTCGTCACTTGGGCCTCCACAAATTCCCTACAATCTTTGAGATCTCTATTTACCTCAACCAACTTCTTATTTTCCCTTTCCAATCCCATAACTCATTATCATATGAACTCATTGGAAATTTGGATTTCCCATGAATTTTTAGTGTATGAAAATGCACATTTAGTGGTACTTTCATACAACTTTTATGGAACATTCTCTACATCTAATGACAAGTTGGGCAAGACGTCAATCTCAACAAGGTGGTTGGGATCCGATCTAATCTTAGGCATTGAAAACAACACAACAAGACATTTGCAAAACAATAAATGACCAAATAACCAAGACATAATGAAAGAACAAGATAATTAAAATAATACAACTACAAAAACTAAAATTGCAAGAGAATCTAAGTTCTTACCAACATCAAGAGCAATTTGTTACAATTGATCAATCATGTCCTCAACCATCCCGCACATGAATTCCCTCTTATCAGGAGTGTCCACCCATGGCTTCATGTGGAATGTAGAGGTTGAAGTAGCTGGTTGAGAATTGATAGCTATGACAAGAATAATAGTCAACTAATTATTAAGACCAAGTTTAAACATAAGACAACAAAAACCCAAACATATAAAACAAAATGCACATATACTTGGAGCATCATTTGAAGTGATAGTAGGGGATTCACCTAGTTATGAGGGATCAGATATAGCATCAAAATCATCTAATGCAACATTGGATAATCCCTTATCCTCATGTAGTTGTAGGAGCTCCTCCTCTAGGTACTTTTGCTCCACCTCTACTACCATTTCTTAGGTTGCCAATTCTTGTTGCTTGCCTCAACAAAAACAAAATGTAGAATAACTTAATACATTTTTCCTAAAAAAAAAATAACAACATAGCCTAAAGATGCGAAAAATGAAAACATAAAACAAACTAAAACATACTTGTAATCATGTTACATGCTTGGTTGAGTCTAATAACAAATCTCTTCTTGGAGGGTTGCTCAGTCATTAGTGCTACTTCCTCAACCATGGGCCTCTTTATTTTGGCTCTAGTTGCACTTTTAGCTTTAACATGCAGCATCTTGGCCTTTTTAATGTTCCCATGCTCAACATGGGGATCAATCCCCATGTTGCTAGGGGAAGCACAATGCCTACCACTAAGTCCATTAGTGGTAATAGACAATAACTCCCTGAGATCCTCTAGTTGGTTCTGAGGCTGTATGGTGGGAAAAACATATTTCACCCAAGGCTTAGAGAGTTGGGATGGATCTTGTCTTACCCATTATCCATCCTTCCTTACCACTAGGAACTCTGTGAACCTCTTGAGATATGCCATGAAAAATGCATAAAGCATGTGGCATTTCATCATAAGGTTGTCCTGGAGTTTAAGGATCTTTCCACATAGCTCAGAAGCTAAATGAGAAACCCAATTAAAATGAGCATCCTTTAAAAGGACCTTCTTCATGGTCCATGCTTACTCAATGCTCATGATCTTACCCTATGATAACAACTTAGGGAACATCCAAGAGTAGAATAAGGGATATGCCTCTCTCGCCTCTACAACCTTGAATTGGTTAAGAGAGAATTCCTTATGATCACAATGAGTGTCTAACCACTTTTCCACTTCCTCTTGATGGTCCACCTCTTTACCTGCTTTGGTAAAAAATTTTAGGTCCTCATGAGGAATGCCAAAGAGATCACTAAAGGCGGACTCATTAATGGTCAGGGTGACATGCACACCATGAACTCAGGTGATGAACTTCTTCATCTCTTTATCAAAGGCATCAATGATGTTCACCATCTTAGGGGTAGGGATGGTTGGACTAGGAGCCATGAAAAGATCAAGAAAACCTACATCAGTAATGTTTGCTTGGATTTTTTTATGTACCTTATTAGCCAACCACTCCTGTGTTGAATCCACCTCATTATACTTGAGGATAAGAGTCTCCTCAGGGCATCATGAAATGACCAAAGTGATGATGGAGGAGGAGGTAGCCCCTACAATACAACAAGAGGTCAATTAGCTTGGGCATAGGCATGTCACATAAAAACCAAAATATAACCAATTAAAACCAAGTCTATAGTCATACCAATAAAACCATTTAAACACTTAAAGCCTAAATAACCCATAACTATGTAGCCATGAAAATGTTGACATAGCATAGAAAAAAGAATGTAATGAGAGAAATAGAAATTCTTACTTTTCTTGCTAGAAGAAGGTAGCTTGGGGACCTCAAGGGGTATGCATGAAAGATCTGATTTTCCCCACCAACCATGTGCTATTCCATTGGCTACACATCTTTTGTAAGCCTCTAAATAATGGGTGGTATACCTACCCAAGTCATCTTTAAGTTATTCCACCATTGCAACCCTTACTATGGGGCTTTTGGCAAAAACCCATAATGTTGTTTGGGCTAAGGATAAGAGTTGGTCACTTTTAACAAATCCTTTGTCATCCACCCTGTACTTGCAAATATACCAATTCAAGTAAAGAAAACCATTAAAGCCAAGTATCCTAATAACTAATAAGTAAGATAAGAAAAAAAGGAAAACCTACAGCCACACTTACCCTTCCATGTAGTAGATAGTACTAGGAAGGTTTTAAAATAATGTGTTAACATGGTGACCAACTAGCAATGTCTTGTTGGTGTTATACAAGTTGAACTCAAGCATGTCCCAAATCTTGGATAGCTTACAAGTGCCTCTTGTATACATGCTATCAAGTACTTCATCCTCAACATGTGTTTCAGGATCGTCTTTAATGAATTTGACAATTAACCTAGAAGGTTAAGGCAACAAGGTTTCTACAATAATGGTCATTGTGTGAGATGCTAAGTGTGACCACACCATCACACTAAAGATTTGTAGCAAAAAAAGCCAAAAACTCTTTTTCCCCTAGTCTAAACTATAGATAGCCATGTTCCAACATCATGTGGGAAAGCAGGGTGTTTAGCCTCAGTGTGTGAATACAGCAAAGGAGCTTTACCAACTCAATAACCACTAGGATGGGTTTGAAAAAGGCCCTACACAATACAACAACAATAGCCTTTAGAACCATGAATACATGTAACTAAAGATAAACGAATAACTAAAACCTAAAAATTAGTATGACTCCATTGTCAACATTTTCATGTAAACCCAGGCAACCAAATCCATAGTTTTAAACACTTAAAACTAGAGCAAATCTATGAACAACTTTCATGAAAGACCAAGTAAACCCAAGCAGCATGCTAACAACCAATGGCAATTTTCATGGTAAGCTATGTATAAAATTGTAAAATTCTTTTATGTAGAAACATCGACACCATAAAAACTATCTTGTACCTATAACAATAGTCACAAAACACAAATTTGAATTTTACAAAATTTTACTAGAAATTCTAGTTAACAGTGAAATTAGCTGTATTAAAAACTTTAGGAAAGCTAGTTAAAAATTTTAGAAAAATTCAAAAAATTGCTGAAAACTAAAATCCAACATGTAAATCACCTTAAGAAGCTTTAAGCACCACTATGAAAATACAAAAAAATTACCAATGGTGCTTGTACAATTGTGTGTGTGTGGCGGCGGGGGGTGGGGTGGGGTGGGGGGGATATGTTAAAACAAAAATGGAAGACTGGAACTAAAAAAAGTTTTTAAAGTCTGGGGTTGTGTGGGCATAAAATTTAATGGAATTTAACATCTACATTGCAGTTTGAATTTCGAACTTGGAAAAATTTTAAAATACCACACGATTGCCTAAACAAAATTTCACAAAAACACAAAATTCAAGAAAATGGCTGTAGTAATCCACTAGTAAAAAATATGAATTTTTTTTAAAAAAATTGATAGAATCAACTCTAAACCCTTCCTAACACCTCAAGAAATCCCTAGGAACTTGGGACGTTGGCTGGAAAAATTTTCCTAAGTGTCTACGTTATCCACTTTCATAGGGATAAAGCCATAAAAACCAAAAATTTCAGCATACACTAATCTACAAAAGAATTCAAGGAAAACTAACCATAGATTCAAATTCCATCATTCCATAACCATTTGAATCATTAAACCATAGAATGAAATCCTGCAACCTGAAAACTCAAAAATTCATAACAGTTTTTCTAGAAAAAAATGCAAAATTAACATGAAAAAAATAGTAAAAATTGAAATCCCACTATGCATTGGCTCACAAAAAAATTCATAGAAAATCAACCATAAGTTAGAATTCAATGGTTCAAAAACTAGTTTGACTAAAAATAGTAGAAAAAAAATTAAAATTTCTAAGTCATTTTCATATAAGGAAAATACAAAAGTGGTATTGCTTTTTGGTGGGAAACACAAGAAAAACACATAGAAAAGACTCAAAAAAAATTTAATTCAATATAAACCAGTCCCAAAGCCAAAGCAACATTGAAATCTTATAGATATAGTCTAGATCTAATGTAGGAATTTTATAGAATTCAATTCCAATTAATGAGTAAGCCTACACAAGTAAGAATGCCTAGGGTTCTAGTAAAATTTCTTAACAAATGCCTAGGAATTATGTACCTGGGGATTATAGCGGAAGAACCTTTACCAATCAAGGGCTATGGCATGTTGAAGAGGCCTTTAGGAATTACTTCAGCCTCCTCCAAGGCTAGATTCTTGTGGTGGACGCCTTCCTCTTGGACATGTTGACAAATAATGTATGAATACCAAAATCCTTGAGCTTCTAGAAGCCTTTTGGACAACTGTGCTTGCTTCTTGGAGTAGGATAGCTATGAGAATTTTGAGAGAGGGTGCAGATAGAGTCAAGAGTAATATGAAAGCCATGGTGCTATGTGCTATAGGATGGAAGTGATGTGAGAAGAATGATTTGTGCACAATTGAAATAAGAAAATCACTCCCAAACTTATGCACCCACTAAACCTTGGTTTTCAAAAATGCTCATCCAAATCTCACTTAACTCCATGATAGTAATTAGAAAGTGGGAATATATTGGGTGAGTGGAAAATTAGTTCATTTAAAAATTCAAATTTAAGGCAGGCCCCATTAGGTGCCTCTTTAACAAGCCATTGAAAATCCTAATATGCTTGGATTCAAGCTTTCCTATAGCAACTATGTTGAGGTTGAAGACTCTAAAATCCTTGCAGTGGGTTCTAAACCCCAAATACTATCAAAACCCACCTTTCAACCATTGATACACGTCATAAAAGCTTATGCCCAAAGTGGGAAACTAGGTATTGGCATTGATGAAGACTGGACACCAAGGAAGGCCAAAACTCACACCAAAACCTACTATTTTTGGGAACTACGCTGACCAAGAGTTTGGCTATGCTACCTAGCATAGTCCAAAAGGGGATGATGTCTTCTATTACCAAATAAACTTCCAATTGACTCTAAAACTCACATCACATGCTAACCCCTAGCCAAAGCCTACAGTAATTCTAGAACCTCATACAACCAATCAAAAGATGTCAAAATCATCCATCATGCATCAACTATGCTAGAGCCTACCTCAACTACATTGAACAATGTAGTCCCAATGTACTTAACAATAGTTTGACCATTCAATGATTAAAATAACTTTCAAAGTGGCATTCCTTGATCTTTACATCACCTTAAAACCTCCAATGATCTTAAAATAGTAAACAACTGATCTAAAATAGGTCAAATTCCATCCCAAACTTGTGACTATGCTAAGGATGGGCTCATCTACATCGGCCAGAATACTCCTAGCATAGATGGGTAGAATATGGATACTAAAAGCCAAAATTAGTATTTAAATGACATACTCTCAATACCACACCTTCCAAGAGCTCCTAGTGAGCCTAAAATTGAAAACGAGTAAATAAAAACTAGTTGAAACCTACTTCCATCTTAGCACTACATTGGGGGTGATCTTAACTATGATGGCCAATGTAGTTCTAGTGTAGTTGGATGAAAGTGGATCACCAAAAATAAGTAATAACCTAAAAACTACCATATTTTTCCTTCACACATTTCTAGAACTTCTAGTGATTTCAAATTATCAATTGGTGTAACTAGAGTTAGTTAAAACACACTTGAAGCTTAGAGCTATGTTGGGGATGCCCATGACTGCACTAGCCAATGTAGTCCTAGCATTGTCATCATGAGAGACTTTCAAAATAGGTCACCAACATGTTAAATTGACTTCCTAAAGCATCATCTCAACTTTATAACTCTTTTGGATACTTTAAGAGCTTGTAAACCTTGCAAACTAAGTTGAAAATGATCAAAACTCACCATACACTTCACATCTATGCTAGGACTATGCTAGCTAATGTAGTCTAATGGTGTATGGTAATTTGACATGAAATCAACCATTAATACTAATCATACTAAGATAAAACCTTAGCTAGGAACATTGATAACTTTGGGAATCCAAAGACATGGTTGATTAACCATAGAAACTAATCAAAATCTAGAATTCACATCATACTACACTAAGACAAACCAAGACTAGGTTGGCTATCATAGTCCTAGAATAGTCATGATTATGAGTTGATTTAACTAGTACCATGACATCCCAAATGACCTAAAATCTAACTTGAAAAACCTAGAACATTTCTCAACATCACCTAGCCAATATTTCACCTTGTGTTGACCATGAGAATGCTAAATTCCATACATTTAGATTGAGGTAGGCTAGGACTATGCTGGCAAGCACAGTCTCAACATAGTCCTTATCCCATGGTGGTTAAACTAACATCAAAACACTCAAAATGGCCAAAATATTGATTCAAGAAGCCTAGAACCCATGAATCTTGAAGCTACCTATAGTTTGGCCTCGTTTAACCATGAAAATCCTAAGTTTTTTCTTAACTATGCTAAAGTAATTCTCAACTACACTTTTCAGCATAGTCGTGAGGTGTTGGTGTAGAAACTCCACTTTTAATAGTCTATTTTGACTTCCAAATAGCCTATTCAACCTCTATAGGACCCTGTGATGTCCTATGGAGATAATGAAATACTAGTTTCAACTTTGAGACCTCACAACCTTACTTTTTCCATACATCTATGCTAGGACTACGTTGGTCAACATAGTCACTAGTTTTCACACCATTTGTAGCCTCTAGAGGATCAAAACAAAATTCACTAATCTCCAAACGTAGTCCACTACACTAGCCATATAGACCATCGAGACTTCAAAAGTGGCCATAACAAACATGGGAAATCATCTACTATCATCAACTACGTTGGGGCCTATACCAACTATGTTGTCCAATGTAGTCTTGGCTAGGCCTAGTGTAGTCACAATAAAAGATCTCAATTTTGACTTCAAACATCCTCCAAATGACCTCACCAAGTGCCCAAACTCACTTGTCAACCCTATAAACCTATACCATGGCCTGCTAAGGCCTAAAACTAGCAAAATCTAATCTTGTTTGACTAATATTACCTATGTTTTACCATATGTTTCGCTATGTCTTACTTAGTTTGACCTTGGTATGCATTATTGACCTTTGTTGCCCTATCATTTGATGTCATTTGGCTTCATTTTGATCATTTTAACATCATTTGACCTTGTCCCATCAAATTTTTTATCATTTAGCATTATTTGACCTTAGAGAATTGGGTTTGACATCAATTTACACCATTGGATATCACTGTGACCTTGTTTGATCCTTTGAAACATCATTGAGTAAGATTTGATCATCACTTGGGCTCCATTTGACCTTATTTGGTATCATTTGGTTACCATTCAGTTGGCCTTTTGGTTTACCCCATCTACCATATCCTAATCCTATGACCTTTGTTGACCATGTTTTAGCCTTATTCAACCTTAATTGACAATTCTTGATCATCATTAGATTATCATTTGGCTTTTGTTGACCACCATTTGACCTGGTTTAGCCTTATTTCATGCTCTTTAGCCTTCAATGCACCTTGCTCACCTTTAAATTCCCTTATATGACCTTTGTTAACCATGTTTAGCCCTTAATTGACATCATTGGATGAATTTTGACCATAATTTAACCTTCTTTTGACTCCATCCCACCATCATTTAGCCTTTGTTTGACCTTATCTAGTATTTGTTTCACCTTATTTGTCTTCACCTACCTCTAATAACGTTTAAGTAGCATTGTATAAACCTTGCTTGGCCCTTATTTTAACATATTTTGGCTATTGCTAAAGTATTTTGCTTTATTTTGGCATTATTTGCTTATTTTATCACACAAGTGCATCTTATGGTTGATATGCAAGATTGGAGTATGGACACCTAGGAGTAATTCAGTGTGCCTATGAGCCTAAATTGACCTTATGGTGATGTTGAACAATGTAGCAGCCTTAATTGCCTAGATATTGAGCTTAAGAATCTTATTGACCACATAGCCTCTATAAAGAAACCTTTAGAATGGCTTGAAAACCTAGTTAGAACCCTTGACCTTTAGGCTGGCGACATCATTAAAGACTCTCTAGTTGAGGTTCTTTTCATGACACATAATGGTAAGGAGAAAACATTAAAACTAAGTTCCTCACTGGTACCTCAATAGGCTCAAGGCATCACTAAGGTCTTCTAAGACAACATTAAGGCCTTTGCCTAGTCATATGAAGATATGTGAGGTCTTGACCCACACCTAATACAACATAACATCATATTCAATCCTAGTATTAAGCTAGTTAAGCAAGGAGTCTATAAGATTAGACTAGACTTAGCCATGGCAATTCGTGATGAATCACAAAACTATATCAAATTGGTTTCATTAGAGTTATTGATTACATTGAATGGGTGTTAAACATAGTGGTAGTCCCTAAGAAAAATGGAATTATGTTGTATTAATTTCCAAGACTTGAATAATAAAATCATCAAAGATGATTTCTCTCTGCCAAATATTGACCAACTGATTGATATTATGATTGGGCATGCCTTACTATCCTTCATGGATGCGTTCTTAGGATATAACCAAATTAGGATTAACATAGAGCATTAAATTTGTACAACCTTCATGACCCCTTGGAATACCTTTTGTTACATCATGATTCCTTTTGGCCTAAAGAATGTAGGAGCAATCTATGAAAGAGTGATGATGCATATCTTTAGTGACTACATGCTAGGATTACTTAATGACTATGTAGATGATATAACCATTAAGTCCAAAGTAGCCAATGACCATGCACATGACCTTGGCCTTGTGTTGAAATACTTTCTTAAATATGAGCTTAGTATTAACCCTAAGAAGTGTATCTTTAGCGTCAAAACTAGTAAGATGATTAGCTTTGTAGTATCTAAAACAGGAATACATGTCAACCCTAATAAGGTTAACACCATATCCAACTTTGCAACACTAACCAATCTTAAGGAGCTTTGGGGATTACAAGGTAGATTACAATTTATCTGTAGATTTATTACTAGGCTTATAGATAAGTTACAATGCATGCAATACTTACTTAAGAAAGGAGTTCACTATGAATGGATGGCTCAATGCCAAGAAGCCTTTAAAAACCTTAAGCACGAGTTGGCATAATTACTGACAGTTTATCCATTGCAATAAGATAAACCTTTTTACTTTTACATTAGCATCTCTAACATGTCCATTGCCTCTCTGCTCTATCAAAAATGAGATGATGGGGCATAGCTCCTTGTATACTACTTAAGTCATGCATTAGTTGTCCACGAGACTGAATACACTAAAGTAAAGAAGTATTATCTAGCCCTTGTCTTCTCATTGAAGAAGTGGAGACACTACCTCTTTAGGAGCCAGGTTAACATCATCTATAAGGATAACATACTTAGAGTAATAACAACTAATATCTATGAGAGTAGTTGTATTACTCATTGGAAATCCATAACAACCAAATTTGACCTCCATTACATTTCTTAAGCATCAAAAAAAGGCCAAGTAGTAACCACATAACTTATTGTTTCACTAATAGAAGACCATGAAGACATAGACCCTAAATTCCTTGACAAGCATGTCAAAATTTTTAGCTAAGTACTTGAGAGCTACCAGGCAACTATGCACTTTGATGAAGCCTCAACTACTCATGGAGCAAGTGTTGTTGCCATCATAACACTCACATCTGGTGAAATCTAGTCCTTCAAATTTTCATGTACCGAAAACATGGTAGAGTATGAAGGATTGATTAGGGGAATGATAGTAGCCTAGGACCAAGGAATTAAGCACCTGATGATCAAAGATGATTTGCAACTTGTGGTTAACCAAGTAATTGATTTTTACGCATGTAAAGCCAAAAATTTGCAACCTTACTATGACTTGGCAAAGAAATTCATACAATAATTCATAAACATTGATATCCAACATGTACCTTGAAATGAGAACACATTAGCCAATGCCATTGCAACCATGGCCCTCAATGTAGCACTAGATGTGTTTAGCAAATTGCCTTCCTTAACTATGAACTATGTTATTCCCATCATGTTATTCCCATCATGTAGAACACTAAGGATAACTCTATAGCCTTTGTTAGTACCACCCCTCCAAGGGAATGGTATGACGATACCAGGTTTTACCTCATACATGGTGAATCTCGACAAGGCCTAATTACTTCTCAAAAGGATGTTGTACATAAAAGGTCAAAATAATATGTTGTCCTAGGCTATAACACCTTATTTTGATGGTCTTATGATGACATATTGTTAGTGTGCTTGGGTAGAATTGAAGCCTGCACAATCCTTGAGCAAGTTTATGAGGGTGTATGTGGAGGACATATAGGACCTAGGGCCATGGCTACTAAGATTAGACAATTAGGCTATTACTAACCTTATATGAAAAATGTTTGCCTGTAGAAGATTAAAACCTATGACACTTGTCAATGGCATAACAACCTAATACATGTGCCACCAACTAGATTACACACTACTCAAATAACCATTCTAATGATGGAGGTTAGACATCATTAGACCTATAATGCCTAAGTCTTTTGTAAGGCATAGCTTCATCATCACCATAACCAAATACGTACCAAAGTGTATTGAAGTTATTCCCCTAAGAAAGATAACATCTCAACAAGTTTGTAGATTTATGCTCGATAACATAATAGTCCATTTTGGCATACCTATGACCATAGTCATGGATAAAGGACCATAGTTTAGTTGCCAAAAAACAAAGCCTTTTGTTAAGACCTAGACATTAAACATTCCTTTTTGTCACCATACTATCCTCAAGCTAATGGACAAGTGAAGCTAGTAACAAGGCCATCATAAACTTCCTGAAAATGATGCTAAATAATAGCAAACATAAGTGGCATAAGTAACTTTTCCATGCACTTTGGACCTATTAAACCAACTTTCAAACCATAATTAGAGTAACCTTGTATAGCATGGTTTATGGTTCTGAAGTTGTTTTACCTCTTAAATTGTTGGTCACATTTCTCCAAGTGGCTCTATCAAACTTCATCAATGATGAACAAAACAAGGAGCTACGTATCATAGACCTAGACTTGGTGGAGAAGCAATGGGTATGAACACTTGCTTACATTTAGCGATACCAAGAGAGGAAAAAAAATACCATCACCATGACTTGAACAAATGAAAGATTAAGGAAGGAGACCTGGTCCTCAAAGTTGTTTGTGAGCATACAAAAACAATCTTAGCCAATTGGGAAGCACCTTTCTTGATGACCAAAGCCTATGGTAATGGATCTGTTAGAGTCGCAGACATGGATGGAAATGAGGCAGCTAATTTGGTCAATCATTCCTACCTAAAACCTTATTACATCTAACACATTTTCTTGGTAGGTGTCAACATCAACATTGACAACCATAGTGACCAATAGCAAGTGAGCATTCTTTTCTCTATCTCTTTTTTGCACAACAAGTGGACTAAAAGAGTTTGTAATAATTATGACCTACAATGGCCTTTTTTGCTAATTATATCATGTGGCCTTATGTATTATCATGTAACAATGTGTTTTCTTTATCTTGTTTTCTTATTCTCTTGGAGTTGTGTTTGTAGGATGAAGCCTAAAGTCATCGCAAAGGTGCAATTCATTATGAAGGCAAGTTACCACATGACCTTGATGTGTAAGATTTGGTTTGCTTATCCTACCATACCAAGGGTGCTTATTTGCTTCCATTATTTCCCCTTTGAGCCACCATCCTACAACCTCATTATGACCTTCCTTGTCATAAATGATAATGGTATCCTATGTTTGACACTCATGCATTATGGCCATTTAACATCTCCTTCATTGTGCTTCTCCATCAACTCTATTGAATGTAACACATTTCATTCAATGGGAAAACCAAATAAAATTTGACCTTGACAATGAAACCCAATGAAGGTTTCACCCTGCAAAAAAAAATGGGGGGAGAAAATTGCCAAGAAGGCCAAATAGCCGAGGAAGACCAAAGAACAAACTGATGGCTCCAAACATGAAAATGGGAGGAGGTTAACATCCAAAAAAACCTTGGAGTGAGGTGTTGGTTCCTAAAGAACATTATCAAGCAACCAACACTTCAAAGCACAAAGCACAAAGACCTTATTAATCATTCAACATGTTGTTGCCATAATTGTAGCCATGATGTCAACATATGAAACTCATTGTTAACCCTCATGACCATTTCATTATGACCAAATATAACTTGCAAATTTTACCACCTCATTATAACATTATCCCATTATCACAAAGCACTCTTCAATATGCTTCAACACTATAGGATCAAGCACAGAGAGGAAATGTTGGTGATGGGCACATAGTGGTATTTTGTATTCTTTGTTGATATCTCTCAAGTCAATCCTCCAAACATCAACAAAGAGGGACCAATAAAACACCAACTAGAAAATGCATGTTGTAACTTATAATCTTCACCATCCAACTTGAGGCAAGATTTCATTGTAAATGTAAAGTTTGTAGCCCATGAGCTACAATCTTGCGTAACTTTTTAGGATTGAAAAAAGCCTCATAAGATGCTACTGCCTCACTTCCTAAGTGGAAAAAGTGGTATTATGTCTATATTTAGGGTTGGGAAGGCTAAAAACTCCTTGAGGACTACAAAATTTGGCATTTCCATGGGTTTTATGGTGCTTATGGCCTTCAATACGTTGGAGCTACACACCCAACATTGGTGGTGTTGGGTTTTTAATTTCCTAGCAATTCCTAGCATAGTTGCTACAATTTCTAGTAGTTGCAATGTAGCCATCATAGTCATCATAAATTCCCAAAAATTTTCACATGGCTAACATAGTCACCATCTTTCCTCAAAAATTTCAACAATGCCAACATAGCTCTCTAAGGCCAACATAGTTACAAAAGTCTGTTTACTATTTTTAGTATCTAGTGTGGTTCTGATGGTCCTTGGCTATCAAAACTTATCATAAATGGTTAACTACAGTAGGAATTATGGCTTGAAACACCTGAAAATAGCATCAATTTGTCAACAATCATGGTAGAAATATGTAATCTAAATTTAGCAATTTCAAAGCCTATAAAAGCCAAATTTGGACAATTTATTCAAGTTCCAGAACATTTTTGCAACAATACTACCTTGGCAACCTTGAGCATCCAAAACTCATTTAGCACTTACAAGACTTTTGGAGTAATTTGGTATCTACTTGAGCACCCAAGACTCTCAGCATAATCCCATTGCCACAAAAGTTAAATATCACTATGCGCACCAATTTTACCCACAAAAGTTGCAAATTCAAGTGAAAACCAACAAGGAGATTTTGACAATTGAAGTTAGAAAGTATCTAGATCATGGAGTTTGAGTACAGAATATAACTTGCCAACTTCAAAAAGCTTCAAGCCCCATTTCAGACAAGCTTCTTATGCACTTGAGCATACAATATGTACTTCTTAAACTCTACACTTTAAACATTTTTGCTATTCTTAATAAAGTTTGTCAATTCATTTGTAGTGCATATTTTACTCCAAGTTTAATTCTATTTTTTATTTTCTATCAGACCTACAATTTTATATTAATTTTTCTATATACATTTTTTAAGTCCTTGGGTGATCAATGAGACTGTCCAATGCACCTTGAATCCACTTTATTGGAGGCCCTTGGGATTTAAGGTTAAAAGTTATTTCTGCACCCAAAATTTTTGGTTTTTGGCAATTGAAACTTTTGAGTGCAACAAATAGAGAGAAAGAGAGAGGAAAAGTGTGATAGGTAGGGGAGTAAAAATAGTGAAATAAAATATAGATAAGATGGAAAAAGAGTTAAAACAAACTTGATGATGCTTGATCTTTCTCTTTTTGGGTTTTTTTTACCTCAAATGTAGTATTTTTAAGGTATGCCCTGTTCACTAGGTCTAGATATTGATTCCCATATGAATAAGCTAAGTAGTATGCTTTGTTGCCATGACTCTTGATGATGAGAAAGGGACCTTACTAGTTTGATGATAACTTAGTTATCTTGATATTAAGAAAATGCCTAAGGACAAGGTCATTCTTCTTAATGTATCTGAGTCTAGCATGCTTGTTATGGCAATGGCGCATGACTTCTTGATATTTTGGATATTAACTGCTACTTGCTTGTGATTTTCCTCAAGTATGTCTAACTAAACACAACTCATGATGTCATTTCCTCATGTATCATCCAATTGTTCAAGGCTACACAAAGAGAAGACACATCCAACTCCATCAACAACATAACTTATGATTCGTAAGTAAGCATGAAAGTGATTTGATTGATTGTTGTTCTAAAGGTAATAGGGTAGATCCAAAGGCATGGGATAACTAAGTATGCTAGTTGTGTTGGAATTTGTGAACCATGATGCTTAACAAATGCATGACGAATGTATTGGTTCTGTACTGATCAAAATTTTCAGTGTAAGGCTGGAAGGGAGAAAAAAACACAGAAAGATTGTCGGAAAGACATAGCTAACCTTGCCTTCATGTGAGGGCAAGCTGGAAAAGAAAATGAAGGCAAAGTGCCTTGGATGGTCTACACACAAATCAACCAAGGACTTCCTTGAACGTAAGCTATGGCTTGCGTTGGGGTTATCATAACTAGAAATGGGAACATTGGCACATGAAATGCAAACAGAGCGTATACAGAAATGTATTGTAAACAAAGCGTAAACTAAATTTAAAATAGAGTAAACAACATAATGGAAGGAAAAAATGAACTGTATTGTATTTCTTAGAATGAATGTGCATCATTTAAAGCGTAGCTACACATGTGGATGGCAAGTTGAGCACTAAGCCCCAAGGTGATATGCTTGCAGGTGCTTAGATGCTAGGAGTTAGGTGCACTCGAGCATCCAAAAGTTGCTCGTCAGTGTTTCCTAAGCTGTCAACCTTTAAAATTTTCAACCTCATTTATGTGAATGGATGGGGTATTTATAAGGTTTGTCTAGGTTTGGGTATGGAACTCATAGATGGATCAATGGCTGAGAAATGAGAGGAAAATGGATCATGTGATAGGTGTTAGATGGACAGCTACGTGTCAATTGGACGTGCATAGGCCGGCTACGTTCTTGACTGGATGCACTATATCTTACAACGTGTATTGGCTTACGCAAGCTAGCTTACGTCCATGGAAGCAGATACAATTTGGAGTGTAAGAGCTTGACAAGCTCACAGATGATGAAAATTTACAATGAAAATTATAATGTTCAACAAGAGAGATTGACTCCGGTTCACTTGAAACTTCTCGGTCCTTGAATTGACTACTATAGGATGTCGATTTGAGTGGTTTTGTGGCTGTTTGAGGCATTTATGTTTCACCAGAGCTTTCAATGTGAGTTGATTTTGTCTTGGCATGTCCTCAATGTGTGTTTAGCATGCTTTTGACTGGGCTTGATTAGTACTCATGCTGTATTCACACTGCTAGTGTGACCTCAGCATGACCTGGGCATGAGTGAGCTAAAAATGATGTATTTCACAGCAATTTTTGACATTTGAAGCTTGTTTCTTGAGTACAAAAATTTTATGACTATGGTTGACCTTGAGAGTAATCTGTAGGTCAAAAATTGAGTTTGGATGTGCTTTGTTTTAAACCACTTTTGGTAGCTCACGCTGGACTCACGCTACCAGTGTGAGCTACAAAAACTTGCAATTTTGGACTTGAAATCTAGAATTCTGGAGGCTGGAACTTGAAGTTGTCAACAATGAACCCTGAGGATGACTTGCACTTTCATATTAGAACCATTTCAACTCATTTTTAAGGCTCTCAAAGTTGGTCATGTTGTACTCATGCTGCCAGCGTGACCTCAGTGTGAGTGAGAAAATTTGTACAATTCGACCCAAAATTTGAACTCCTAAATGCTGAAACTTGAAGTGGACAACAGTGACCCTTGAGGATGGCTTGCACCCTCATATTAGACCATCTTTGACTTGATTTTGGAGTCATTGGAGTTGCTCATGCTGAGGGCAAGCTAGCTTGACAAGCTGAGCGTGAGTTACATGCCTTAGTTAAATTTTTGCCTCGTGAAAGTTCGAAAGGGTCTGAGTTGTTCTCGCTTCAAAGTATTAGGCTGAAATTAGTGGTGTTTCATTGGCCCCTCTTTGTTGACATATGGAGGAATCCACCCAAGAGGCATCGACAAAGAAGTAAAAAACACTAAGTCTAACCAAGTACCACGCATTATCCATCAGCCCCTGGCTGGACATCATCGCACCGTGTTCAAAAGTACATGGGATTGAGGAAGTGTAGTTTCAAGATGCAAGGGGATTGGTTGTAACTAGGGAAATCAAGATTTAATCATGGGTTATAATTGCTATTGGAATTGTGGGAGAGGAATGCTCTCATGTGAACAAGCCTTATCTTTAGTCCTTATCGGTAGACATTGTTTAGTAGACTCGGAACCAAGACATAGGAAGTGCATTCTTTGGAGAAAATGGGACTCTTGTAGAGTGTTTACACAAGCCCATTGTAAATAGCCAAAGCCACGCAATGATGTGCAACATGATCTTTTAAGACACAAGTGTAACTAGTTTTCTAAGATAATTGCCTTCCAGCCTAGGGCTTCTATGAGAAGAGCCAATGGTCTTTGCCCTATGACGTCAACAAGGTCATGAAGATATTTTTTGTGCATTTTTCTCTTTGATATTTTGGTTCTTTTTTTTTCTTTTTTTGTTTTTCTTTTCTTTTTTTATTTTTGCAAGATCTTGCTTTCAATTCTATGCTTGTGTTCATGCGTTTGCATTTGTATCATGTACCATGTACTACATTTTACATCGCAACTGCTTAGAGAATCACAGTGTGCAATAGTGTATCAAGAGCTTTGGGATGAGTAGAATGTATCCAGGGGGTGTAATTGAATAGGATAAGGGGAACATGATGAGGAATAAGAAATGTATCAGGAGTTGGGAATGTACTTATGAATGGATTGATTAACCCAGTTGTGTGCGTCAAGAGGAATGTGATACCTTGTCATCATGATGAAGTGCATCTATGCACAAACGCCTCAGACGTGTCATCCTGCAAACACAACTCCAAAAAGACAAGAAAACCACAAATGATTTGTTTAACTAAGTACTTTAAACTTGAAAAAAACCAAGGAGATGGAGCCACCATGTGCAATTTCATAGTAGATAGAAAAACATCAGCTTCATCTAGGTCCATGAGACAAATTATGCAACAAGTTTTTGCGAAACAGGTATAGCCAATTGTAGCAACATATCTTTTCAAGTATTGCCTGGTCGTCAATGATGTTGCTAGTTTATAGTATTAGTGAACTGTTGCAGATTAGTTTCACATCATAACCCTTTGGACGATGACAATTTAGCATCGTAGCAGATGGTGCATTGCTAGTTTATAGTCATAGCAGACTATGAAGAGGCAAACCAGTTTATAGTCTTAGTGGACTTTGGATGCTAGTTTTACATCATGGTGGATAAATGTGGTAGTTTAGTGTCATACCATATGGAGCTCTGTGGTGTCAGTTTACTGTCATGACTCCAGGACACTCTATGGTGCTAGTTTTAAGTCATAGCCCCAGGACCATTCTATGGTATTGGTTTTAGGTCGTGATGCTAGGATCGTTACGTACCTTAGGTTGATCAAACATAATACCATTTCATGTATAGGTGATTTTTAGGATTAGCGAACTTGTTCCCATCCATGTCAACAAGTTTGAATGCTCCATTATTGTACACCTTGGTGACTAAGTAAGGCCCTTCCCAGTTAGCTGAGAATTTATCTAGATGTTCACGAATAGCCTTAAGGACCAGGTCTCCTTCTTTAATTAGGTGCTTATTCAGATTGTGTTTATGTCATTGGCATTGTTGTTTCTGGTGCCACTTGATCTAATCAAGTGTTCATACACGTTCCTTCTCCACCGAGTCAAGGTCTGCAATGCACAGTTCATTGCTTTGGCTTTCATTGAGGAGGCTTGAGAGGGCTATCCGCAACAAGGGAACCTGTAACTCCAAAGGTAAAACATCTTCAGATCCGTATACAAGACTATATGGAGTTTTACCTATAGATGTTCAATGTGTCATTCTATATGCCCATAATGCATAGACTAATTATTTGTGCCATTGCCTCTTGCTTTGATTTAGCATCTTTTTGAGAACCATGGTGATATTTTTGTTTGTAGTCTCTACTTGACCATTGCTGTGTGGGTAATAAGGTGATGAGAATGCATGTTTAATACCCAGGATTTCACAAAAGCTTTTGGTATCCATATTGCTGAACTGTGGCCTATTGTCAATAATGATGATCATCAAAATACCAAAATGGATCATGATGTTTTCTATTATGAAAGTGCAAATGTGTTTAGAATTGGTCTTTCTAAGGGGAATAGTTTCTACCCATTTTGTGAAGTATTCAGTTGCAGTGATAATGAAGCTATGCCCCGCAGAGGACGATGGTGTTATCAGTCTAGTTAAGTCTAATCCCCATCTTTGGAATGGCCATGTGATTTTTTTTGTGTGTAATTCGTTAGATGGCACATGTATTAGGTTACCATACCTTTGGAAAATGTCACATGTCCTGACCTTGGAGAAGCAATCGTACTCCATGTGTGGCCAGTAGTAGCCCAAGTGCCTAATCTTTGTTGCCATTGCTTTGGGTGCTATGTGCCCTCCACAAAGTCCTTCATGGACTTGTTCTATAATCGTTTGACCATCGATGCTACTAATGCATATCAACAAAATGCCTTAATAGGATTTGCTACACAGGGTGTCACCTATTAATGCATATCGCCAAGAGCATTTTGCACAATGTCTTTTTGAGCATTTGTCAAATGTTGTGGAGGTTCACCTCATAGAAGGTACTCTTTTATGTCATCGTACCATTCTATTTCATGTGTTGTGCTAACGGATGCTATAGGCATTTCATCGAGAGCGTCGGTTATAGGTCTGGCACAATTTGTTATAGAGCTAGGCAATGCATGGAACATTTCGGGTGTCATGTTTAGCGCTAGTGTAGCAAGTGCATCGACAATGGTGTTTTCACTTCTAGGGAGATGCTGTATATCCATGTCTACTAATTGCTTCAGCAGATATTTGGTCAAATCACAATATGGTTGCAAGTGGAGAGCCTTACATGTGTAAACCTCCGTGACTTGATTAATGACTAACTGTGAATCACCTCGAACTACAAGATGTGCAATTTCTAAAGTCAATGCTACTTGAAGACCTCTAAGAAGACCTTCATATTCTGCCACATTATTGGTACAAGGAAAGGTTAATTGGTAGGTGAAGGGTTGGATTTCTCTGGAGGGGTATGTTAAAATGGGCGTGACACTTCCTCCTCAGGAAGTTGAAGCTCCATCGAAATAAAGGATTGCCTCGTAGTTATCAGGTACGATGTCTATACTATTAACATTCTCGTTAGGGAATTCAGGGTTAATCGTTGCTTGGTCATGTATTGGCGAGACTGTCAATTATGTGACTATTGCTTGACCTTTTGTGGAGGATTGAGCAATATAGTGTAGGTCAAACTCTGCGATCATTACTCTCCACCTAGCTATCCTACTTGACTCGTAGATGTTGTTAGTGATGACGCAGAGTACACTATTCTTTCAAATGATGTAGACTTGATTACAGAAGAGATAATACCATCATTTCTTCAAGGAGAAGATGAGGGCAAGACATGATTTCTCCATGTCGTTATATCATTTTTCATAGGCAATTAGAGCATGACTTAGGTAATAGATAGGGATCTCGATTCCATCTTTACGTTTTTGACAAAGCATCGATGCAATGGACAAATCAAAAGTTGCAAGGTAGATGTAGAAGGGCTTATCACTCTGTGGGGGATAAACAGTCAGCTGTTGAGCTAGCTCTTGCTTTATGTTCTTGAACACTTCCTGGCACTATTGAGTCCATTGGAAATGCACATTCTTTTGTAATAGGTGTTGCATGGGTCTTGACTTATCCATCATCCTTTCGATAAAGTGTCTAAAGAATTGCAATCTACCTTGGAGACCACGTAGTTTGGTAAGGTTTTTTGATGGTTGCATGTTAATTATTGCCTTAACCTTATTAGGGTCTACCCATATCCCTATTCCAAAGACTATGAAGCCAAGCATTTTACCTATTTTGACACCAAAGACACACTTCATTGGATTGAGTCTAAGGTCATATTTGAGACAATGTTTCAGCACTAGGTCTAGATCTTTTGCATGTTGTTTGATTGTTTTAGATTTAACCATGATGTCATCAATGTAATCATTGAGAAAATTGAGCATGTAATCACTAAATATATATGTCATTTCTCGTTGATATGTAGTGCCTGCATTTTTAAGACCAAATGACATCATTGTATAGCAGAATGTGCCCCAAGGTGTCATAAAGGTTATCCTAAGTTGATGTTCTGGATTGATTCTTATTTGATTGTATCTTGAAAATCCATCCATAAAGGATAATAGTGCATGTCCAGCAGTTGTATCAATAAGTTGATCGATGCTATGTAGCAGGAAGTCATCCTTTATAGTGGTTGTGTTGAGATCATGGAAGTCAATGCATATGCCTATACTACCGTTCTTCTTAGGGACTACAACAATGTTTGATACACAATCAAAATAATCAATAGCTCAGATGAAACTAGCTTGGTAGAGCTTTGTGATTTTAGCACGAACTGCTAACACCACCTCAAGTCTAACCTTTCGTGCCTTTTGCTTCACTAGTTTTACTTTTGCATCAAGAATGATGTTGTGTTGGATGATTCGGGGATCTAATCCTGGCATGTCAGTATATGACCATGCAAATGTTTTTATATTGTCTTTCAGTACTTGAGTGATGTCACTGACAAGTTGTGAGCCTAGTAGGGCACTTAATTTCAATGTTCTAGTTTCATCATTGAATGTAGTAATGGGGACCTCAACAAGAGGATCTTCAGTGATATTATCGGCCTCTAAATCTAAAGTCTTAGCCACATTTTGAGACTAGTCCGACATTTCCTGAGTGGAGGCTATTAAATTAGTATAAGCATATGGGTCTAGATCCAAGGATTCTAGATTGGTTGCTCTTTTTACCTCCCCGTATTATCCACTGAGTGACAATGTTGAAAGGATATTCTTAGTGGCCATGTGCTTGCTCCTGCCAATTTAAACCAAGGGCAAAATGAGTGACATTTACTTGATGAAGGTGTTGTTAAATGTAAATGAGCATCTATGTACTGAAGAAATTGCAAAACGTAGCGGTAGTTTAGTGTCATACCTAGACCATATGGCAATTTTAGGCCATACTGGGCCGGCAATATTCATGTCACGTTGTATCATGAATAAGCGTATGGAGCATTGCTAATTTCTATGTTTCATGCAAACGATGAATTTATGGGATTTTAAAGTCTTATGAATTCTCATGTGTGCCATTATATATTTTATATATTTTCTTCTTTTCTTATTATTTGCATCATTTTGTTTTGATTTTAACCTTTCTCCCTCTCCCCCCCCCCTTTTTTTATTTTTTCCATCTTTAATGTTTTGGCCTTATCTCCAGAGAATGAAATAATCAGGAATGCTAGGTAAGAAAGAAGCAAAGATGATGTAAATAATAATAATATGAAAGAAAAAGTTAAACATGGACATGGTAAATTGAGTAAATAAAAATAAAGATAAATAAGATAAAATAAAATACAAATAAATTAAATTGAGAATGAATATAGGGGTTAAAAAGGGGTTTTGAGGTACAAGGGCATCATTTGTGCTAGCGTGAGTTCTTGGGCATTGGATTGCAACGTGAGAAAGCTAGGGAGTGCATCGTGAGCATTGGCATGAGTTGCAGTGTGAGTTACAGGACTACCAATGAAGGGAACATGGAAAGCAAGTCGAGGCAAAGGGAAGAGGAAAGCAAACTTGGCATTCGTGGAGGAGAGTGAAGGGCTACTTTAGCTTCTTCCTCAAGCCAAAATTCCAACATGGGATGGATCTCTGCGCAAGTCCGTTTCTTCCTTTTCTCTCTGGTATTCTGTACACAACGTTAGCTAGGGTAGCATGGTCTCTCATGGCCTACATTTTTTACCATATGTTCAACGTGATTTTGGGTTGTTGTGGGGATTCAGGGCTTGTTTTTGGGGTTTGTGATTTGCTGTATTTTTTAGTTGTTGTCTTTCAGGCATACATGGTTGGATTAGGGTGAGTCAGATTTTTGTTTTCATTTTTCATATTGGAGCGAGCATAGCATGAGTGCCATGGAAGCATAAGTTCTAGGGCAACGTGAGCTGCAAGCATAGGCCCAGCGTGCATTCCTGAGAAAAACCCCAGCGTGAGTGTAGGGCAAGGTTAGTTTCCTAGGTAGCGTGAGCACTAGGACAACGTGAGTGCTAGGGCCACGTAATTTCTAGGGCAACGTGAGCTACAGGATAGCGTGAGTGCCAGGGCCACGTAATTTCCAGGGTAGCGTGAGCTACAAGAGTAGGCCCCAGTGTGAGTGCCAGGGGTGCTCAACATGAGTTGTTAGGGCAGGCCCCAGCATGAGCATAGGGGAAGCCCTCTCATGAGTGGCATTTGTGCTGAAACATGAAGATGCAAATTGTTTGTTGAAATGTTCATTGGTTGTTGGTGTTTAGGTCTATGCTGTTTATTTTTTTCTTGTTTAGATAGATTTAAATACATTTCTACAAATCTACGAATGTTCATGGTTTTATACCTGCATGTTCATTTTATGTTGCTTGCAACAAACTACTTTGTAAACGATTTCAATGTACCACAGTGAGCGTTAAATACACCAAATGAATATTGGTGTCCTTGTCTCATGGGATGCGATTATGCATTTAAATGTTGTTTGTGTGTATTTTTGGTTTATGTGATTTCATACTATTTTTAGCACTTGGACTCTTTACTTACCTAAGGTTTTGGCTGTATGCAAGAGGCCTAAATATTCCCTCCTTGTGGTTGAGCTCATTGGTGTACTTGCTTGGTTTGGCCCCTTTGGACAAGACATACCTCCTTATGATATGCATATTGGGCCTCATGTGATATGGTTACATCCTGGTGTTGGTGCATTTTTTTCATTCATTTTACAAAGTTTCAGTGTAGTTATATGGTCTCATTTTAGTGAGCAATTGGCCCGTGATATGGTTGAAACAATGTTGCTTGGATCTACACAAGACATGCTTGCCTTCATTACTGACATAGATGAGGCACTTTTTACAATTGAGGGAGGCCCTCTCAAGGGTCCTAGGTCTACTCATCCTTTGACTTGTGTATGAGAATTTCCTACTTGTAGCCATTATAATAGCATCAACACACTTTTTCTAGCTTTCCGTGTTCATACGTTGTTCTAGAACCCACCTGGGACAGTGTATAGAGTGGACAAGTGCACTCTTTTGTGCCTTGCTTAATTTTTGATTCTTTTAAAATTATATCATTGTCTATGCATAAATATTCTTCTTCTATGCAGGCCTCGTTTCAATGAGAATGGAATGCATGATGATGACAGTGGGATTTCCTTAGCACGCATAGCGTTGGAGGCATTCATGGTGGACCCCACTCTTCATGCTGCAGTACTGGACCAAACAAGAGGTGCTATTGTTGACTACCATAGGCAATTTTCAAGGTCTTTTGAATGCTGTCAAGTTCGTGGTTGGTTGCATGAGGATTAGTCCTCCAATGGGCCAATTTTTCCTCAGAGAATTGATCCTGCATCTAATCCACCTATGCCATTTACTGATGGTAAACGATCACACTCTAGAGTCCATTTTATTTTTTTTGCATCATCGTGTACTATGTTTTTAACCTTTCACTCTATGTTTTTTTTCTTTTTTTTCTATAGCGGTTGTCTCTTCCGATGAAGTTACCATCGTATCAAGGTGTACTAAGGCCACTCTTTTTATGAAGTATGAAGAGACATAACAGTCACAAAAATGGTTGCAGACAAAGGCCTCTGAGTTAGTCATCATCCATCTTACCCGTGCGAGTTTGATGGACCTGTTCACTACTTTGACTCCTAATATTCAAGCTACCAAAATGGTTACCATTGTTGATTCTTTTAGTGACGATGCTTCTCATTTCACTACACGGGTTCGAGGAGTCAAGGTGTCTTTCCACTTGACTATTGAGTTCCTTTCCAATCTTTTTGGTGTGCCTATGGATGGTGCCAGATTAGCAGTAGAGAAAGTGACTAAAGAAAGCCAAATCATAAAGGAGCTTGAAGATTGGTTAGGTGTGTCTCAGGGTCCCAAAGGTTTTGCCATGCAAGATGATACTTGATCAATGGAGGTGAACTTCTTGTACCCTCTCTTTCGAGCATGGGCATTCACTAAAGCTCTCTTTCTTAAGGAAGAAACCTTGGGATCGAGTTCACGCATATCATACGCGCGATCCTAGAGATAGGCGTGCATTATAACTGGTCACAATTTCTTGGGTCTGGCTTTCGTGAAGAGATTATTAGATTACGTTCAAACATCAATGCCAAATCCCATTTCACATTCGCCTTCTTTGCAGGGTATCTACATAGGTTTGTTGTGTTCCTAGTAATTTATGGTAATAACTGTTATATTTTGAGGGATTGTTCACAATTGTCCCACCCCTGGATTCACCATTTTTTTAGCACCACTAGATCTCAGGACCCACCCAAAGGCATCGAAGAATCAATGTCTGTTACTACTGGGGGTGCAGCTAGTCATTCCCATCATTCCTGTGATAGCTTGGGATTGGAACCACCTATACTGCACACGTCTGTAAAAGGGGCTGAACGTTTGATTCATGAGACCATCGGGAGATCCAAGGCGAAGGTGAAGAGAAATGAATGCCCAAGGGAGTCTACCTCAGAGGTGAGACCACCAAGAGCGAAGAGGATCCACTTCGTATTGCCAATGGAGGGTAAGTATTTTATTTTATTGTTATATATATATATATATATATATAATTGTATTTTAGTTTATATGTTTATTAAACGTACATATATGCTATGTCATACTAACACTAGGATTCTAGCATTATCAGAGGAAATTCCTGAGAGGGAAAGAGAAGCCTTGGCCCTGATGGTTGAACCAGAAGTGGTCATCACAGGGCCAAAGAAAGAAGAAAAAGAGGGGAAAGAAGCAATCAAGGAAACTCCTATATCACAAGAGGAAGATGTAACAAGCATCATGGGGACAAAGCTTGCAGAGGCTTTGGATGCACTTAAGCATTCAAGCGATGGGAGGGGTGTCTTCGATGGTTTCTTCGATGGATCTTTGTAACTTGGTGATCTACCCAAGCTGACCAGCAAAGGGCTTTTTGGTATATTCCTTTAGCTCAATCCACATTTTGTACCCTTTAACTTTTATGTGTTGTTTTTTATTATCTTGATTATTCCTAACACTAGAGGTAGATGCTGAGGTTTCCGAGGTGCATACACCCCAAGCAGAGGTGTCAGGATCATAGGCCCCAATTAAGGTGACCTCCCATGCTTGTCCCACCTCCACTGACTAGCTAAAGCCATGGCCTGAGATTCCTAGTAAAATGGACTTTGTTACAGGCATCGTTAATGATGTGGTCACTCGCCTACAACAAGCTCATCTAGAACTAGGTATGTGTCTATTATGTATTATGCTAAGTGTTTGGGCTTATTGTGTTTCTTTGCGTTCATTGTTAATTATAGCTGATTCATGTGTGTGGTACTTATACATGTAGGCGTCAAGCTTCAATGGGATCCTTCTAAGGCTACTCATATTGATGCCCTTCTTGAATTGCTAAGGAATATTAAACAAGTCCCTAGAAAGGTTTAAGATGTAGTTTCCGATTGCGATGTACAAAACGCTAAGTCACTCTAGACATGTAGGTGTTCAGTTGAGTACCTATGGGACAAGGTGCACTCATTGAAGAAAGCATTAACAAAGAAGAGAGAGGAAAAGAGGGATCTTCAATCCTGTTATGACTTTGCTACTGCTAGGCTATTTGGTGATAGTACTTGGTGCACATCTGAGATCACCTATATGCATTATTGGACAATTTTGAATAGCAAAGTATAGGTGACACGGGATTTAGCTGAACAAAGGGCATAGATGGATTTGCTGAATAGGAAATGTCATGATTGGAAATCCTTTGCTACTAAAGTACGTAAGTGGGGTCAAGATCAAAAGGATCACAAGCATCAGTACAAGAAGTGGTTAAAGGAGGAATCAATTGAACATCGCCGGATGGAAATATTCATTGATGGACTAGGCTTGCATCCTGCTTATGATAGGTTTGCCAAGTGCACCGAGGTGGAGGGATCTTTTGAGAGAACCATTACCACCGCTTCCGGGAAGGCTTCAACAGGCATGTTCTCTCTTAAGCATTCTACTTGGACCTCGGTAGACAAGGGTAAAACCTTGGCTAGTATTCATCTTGGCCTAGAGGAGGATTGGGCATATGTCCCCAAGGAGGAGATTCTACCGTGTTTGGAGGCCTGCCTAAGGCCCTCCTCACTTGTGAGTGTTTTATTATGGCCCTTACTTTTGTATGGTTTTATCGTTTTGATTGTTAGTGTTACTATTTTTGTTGGTTTACCTTATTACTCTTACCTATTTTTTTTTGTTCTATTATAGAGACATGTTAATGATAGAGCTAGCCCCAATGGAGTGAGAGAAGATGATGAGGAGGATTTTGGGGACCAACCCCCTCCTAGTACTGATGCATGAGCTTACTGTTAATCCGACTTTAGCTATTAAATGTTTTAGATTTTTGGGTGTTTAATGGAAATATATGATGGATAGATGTAATGATATGGATCTAATCCTGGCATAATGTATTGGAATTCTATTACCATATTGACGTTCAATATTTTTTTTATTTTTATATGTTTTCTTTTTTTATTTTTTTGTTGTTTTTTTCTTGTTTTCTCAAGTATTATCATGAACATATGCATGTAGCTGAATGTAAAATGAGAGAACAAAATGTAAATTAAATATTTGTAAAAAAGGAAAGTAATGAGAAGGAATGAATCAAAATTGTAACTTGTGACATGTAAATGAAAACTTAACGTAACGTAACAAGAGTTTGTGAATTTGTACATGTTGAGCTCTAGTTTAAAGACATTTTGGGCCATGTACATCAATTTAAAGTCATGATGGACTGTCACATCTGTGTTAAAGAAAGAAGGATCACCAGTTTTAAGCCATAGTGGGCTGAAAGCAATAACAGTTTTAGGAAGCTTTAAAAGGAATCGGTCATTTCTAGTAGTAGCTAGTTTAACGTCATTGCGGATGTTCGCTGGTAGTTTAACATCATTTCGAACAAGTGGTAGTTCACCCTAATTATTGAGTTGCTTTTTAATCCTTCGTAGTTTGACCTGAGGGGTAGGGCACGTAGGTATCATCTTATACTCACCTTCCCCTTCACTGGTGATGTCAAAGGGTAATTTCGAACAAGAGACATTAGTGGGAATGGCTCCTATGTCTATGTTTTCTGGTGCTTCCTCAGTTTTAGAAGGATCATGAGTTAAAGGCTGGTTCATATCTTGAAGTATGCTCATGGTTCCTTGTTTCGGCTTAGAGAACTCAACTTCTAACCCTTGATCCATTCCTGAGTGTGAGGAAGTGAGTGATGTTGTCGTATCCCCATGTATGATGATTTCACCACCCTCATAAGGTAGGTGGATTTCTTGATGGATTGGTGAGGATACAGCTCTAAGTTGAGCTAGCCAAGGACATCCTAGAATTAGATTGAATCTCAACATTTCATCAACCACTACAAATTCAGCTGATGTGGGGAATTGGTCCCTTGCTATGAAATCCAAGGTAACCATGCCTTTTACAACAACACAGGAACCACTGAAGGATTTTAAGAAAGAAGTTGTTGTGGGATGTATTTGCTCTGTAAGCCCTAGCTTTTCAATGACAATAAAGGGTATTACATACATTGCTACACCATCATCGACATGCACCCTATGTATCTTGAAGTGGTTGACTTGTATTGTTATGAACATAGGGGTTGTAGTAACCTCTCCCATTTTCTCATCTCACTTAATGTCATTAGCATGAAACTCTAGGGATGTGGGCCTTGATTCTTGAGGTTGTGGGGACAATACTACATAAATGGATGACTCGTCTGCAGGAAGGTCCTCACTAATAGGAAATGAAGTCAACATATGCACAAGAGCTTCCCGATGTACCTGTGAAGTCATTACTAGATCATATAGGCTTAAGGAAGTATTCTTTTTTTTTCAAAGCCTACATGACTTGGGTCAATGCACTTGCTAGATCCTTACCATTTGGGGCACTCTTGTCTGTGGAGACTTGGTCCATTTGACCTAGCATTCATATCTCTCGTGGAGGGATTTTTGTGTTGGTAATTGGGGATGTTGAGTTTGGAACCTTGTGAGTGCCAGTATTCTTATCTTGATGACTTGTGCTAGGCTCATCGATGGATGGAACCATAGGAACAACATTTAGCGGTATGGGCTTTGGTGGCCCTAATTTGTGCTCATGATGTTCCTTTTCTAGGCACTCTCTTGTGAGCTTGTCAGCAAGGCACTCTCGTAAGTGTCACAGGGGAACTGTAGGGGGTTGCATGTTAGGGTTTTTTGGTACTTGGATCACAAAGGGAGTGGGCTGGGTTTCTAATGGTATGGTTGCTACTTTGATGGAAGGAGGTACGTGAACGACGAATGGTTTTTCTGGTGCGAGGAACATGTGTATGACGAAAGGAGTTTGAGGAGATGTTGGGGTAGGTGTATTTTCTGAAAGCCTGTGAATCACAAAAGGCTTTTGCGGGACATCTTGTCCATTCTCCACATGGATAGTGTTAATCACATATGGTGCATCATTAGTATTGAGAGGGTCCTTGTAGACTACCATGGGTTGGTTTTGGGGCCTTACTGGGTTTTCCTCATCAAATACTTTTTTACCCCTATCAATCATGCGATGTATATCCTATTTTAAGGTGAAGTAGTAGTCAGTTCATGCCCACACCATTGGTGATATTCGCAAAACCTGTCCAACCTAAAGCCTCTTGGAATGGGGGGCTCATTAGTTATTGCTAAAGCTAGGTTCTTATCCATAGGGGACATTTGTTTATGTTTGATTAACCCAGCCTTTAGAAGTTGATCTAACAATTGTAAAGGCTTCATAGGTAAGGGTGTATATTGGGCAAGGTCCTTTTGTTTGAATTTATGAGTGTGACCCATGTTGGTATTTTTATTTGAGGAATATTTGGATGTAGGCATAGGTGTAGTTCTTTCACGGCAGGTTGGAGTAGTGGGTTGTTTTCCTTTCTATCTTGGATTGTTAGGTTGGGCTATCTCTACCACTACCTTTACCATCATTTTGGATTTATCCTTATCTTTCCTCGTATGTTGGCTCCTAAAGGTCGAGTAAGCTGGGTCATTACTTGTTTGCACTGCCTCCTCTATGTTCTTTTGGCTCAAAGTACAAGCACTCAAATAATAAAGTTTTGATTTAATAAATTCATTCATGGTAGCCTTAAGGATGGTAAGCAGGTATGTTTTAGGGATGGGCTTGTGAAGTTCATTTAGGACTACACTCCACCTTTGGATAAATTTTTGTACTAGCTCTAACGACACCTGTTTAATCTGAATCAAGCTATCCAGTGTGGCTTCAAGCTTTAGATTATATTTGAAATGGGTAACAAACTAATGTAACAAATATTCTAGGTTGGATATGGAGTTACGGGGTAAAGCTCGATACCAGTCTAAGGCTTTTCCCATTAAGGACATAGCAAATACACACAGAATTACATGAGGCCAAGCCTGAAGCAATAGACATTCTAGTTAAAATGTTACTAGGTGGGCATTTGAATCTCCCTCTCCATTGTATTTAGTTAGCTGGGGTAATGAGATCCCCTTTGTAAGGTTAACGGTGGTACTGAAGGGTTGATTGGATCATCTTGGTAGAAGTCCAGCATCTTGGATTCCTCACTGTTTATAGTTTTAAGGTGCTTTACCTCCTCAGTTAACAAGTGCATCATTTTCTTTGTGTTTACCCACTCTTGGGTGGTAGGCAGACTAGGTGGTTAAGTGGATTGCAATTGATAGTAAATTGCTTGTTGCATTGTTTGTGGAAAGGGAGACTGTTGGATTGTCGATTGTTGTGGTGGAGCAACATTCAAGGATGGGATTGCAGGGTGTGGTACACTGTAGTGAGTAGATTGGTGTTGCTAAAAAGCTAGTGAGACCCACTACCCAACCAGAGATTATGAGGTGACGCCCTGAACATGTGGGGCTGAAGTAATCAAAGGTGCTCCATGGGTTTGCACTTGTGGTATGTAATGGGTGGACATGAAAGATGGTATAACTGATGGCATCCCAATTACTTAAGGTCAGAAGATTGATCTTACATTATTTTGAGGAGGAGGTTGTCGAGACTATACTTGCGGGAGCATGATGGAAGTGGATGTATCAAATTGAATGTTGGACATGGAGAAGGTGGGAATGGAAGCGACTACTTCTTGTCAAGAAACCGATGCTTGAGTGTTTGTGAATGAAGGAGGAAGCACACTTTCTTCCAAGAAAGGTTACAATAATGAGTTTGTATGGGCATGAGGACTGATGGTATGGTATGAATCCCCATGCTTAGATTGGTCTGCAAAGTCATCTTCCTCATCTCCACTCTGAGGCTCTATCGGAGGTGGCTATAAGGCTTGACTCCTTGCCATGAATAGCTAAGATATAAGTCGATGATGGTATTCAAAAAGGGGGATTATATCAAATGTTGAGGGAGTGAACTCACGACCTCCTTTGTAAATGAGCTCATAGTTTCGCTTTGCTTCTCTTTCTACGTGATCGATAGGTAGGTTGGCTTGAATCTTCACACAAATGAAGTTATATTGTTCTGGTGTGAGAATTGCATAAGTAGGGTCTTTGCCCTATAGCCTAAGTGACTGGCAAATTGGGCCTTGATGGTTTAGTTGTTCAATAATAGTTATGGTTTTCATCGTAGTCACAGGGTTTGAGGTCTCGACCCCAAAGTCAGAGATCGGCAGTGTCACTATGTTGATCTGGGAAGATTCCATAGTGAGCATGAGTAAAATGGGCATGGGTATCATCCAATTGTTCAATGCTACATGAAGAGAAGACACATCCAACTCCATCGGCAACATAACTTATAATCCATAAGTAAGCATGATTGTTGTTCTAAAGGTAATATGGTAGATCCAAAGACATGCGATAACTAAGTATGCTAGTTGTGTTGGAATTTGTGAACCACGATGCTTAGTAAATGGATGAAGGATTTATTGGTTCTGTACTGACCGAAATCTTTGGCGTAAGGTTGGAAGGGAGAAACAAACACCAAAAGATTGTCAGAAAGACATAGCTGACCCTGCCTTTGCATGAGGGTAAGATGGAAAAGAAAAAAAAGGCAAAGTGCCTTGGATGGTTTACACGTAAATCAACCAAGGAATTCCTTGAACTTAAGCTATGGCTTGCACTAGGGTAATCATAACTAGAAATGTGAACAATGGCGCATAAAATGCAAATAGAGCGTATACAGAAATGTATTGTAAACAAAGCGTAAACTGAATTTAAAATAGAGTAAACAATATAATGGAAAGAAAAAATGAACTATATTGTATTGCTTAGAATGAATGTGCACCGGTCAAAGCGTAGCTGCACATGTGGATGGCAAGTCGAGCGCTAAGCCCCGAGGTGATATGCTTGCATGTGCTTAGATGCTAGGAGTCAAGTGCACTCAAGCATCCAAAAGTTGCTAGTTAGTGTTTCCTAAGTTGTCAACCTTCAAAATTGCCAACCCCATTTATGTGAATGGATTTATAAGGTCTGGCTAGGTTTGGGTATGGAACTCATAGATGGATCAATGGCTAAGAAATTAGAGGCAAATAGATCATGTGATAGGTGTTAGATGAACAGCTATGTGTCAATTGGACGTGCATAGGTGGGCTACGTTCTTGACCGGATGCACTATATCTTAGAACATGTATTGGCTTACACAAGCTAGCTTACGACCATGGAAGCAGATACAATTTGGAGTGTAAGAGCTTGACAAGCTCACAGATGATGAAAATTTACAATGAAAATGATAATGTACAACAAGAGAGATTGACTCTAGCTCTCTTGAAACTTCTCAGTCCCTAAATTGACTGCTGCAAGATGTCGATTTAAGTGGTTTTGTGGCTGTTTGAGGCATCTATGTTTCACCAGAGCTTCCAACATGAGTTGATTTTGTCTTGGCATGTCCTCAGCATGTGTTTGGCGTGCTTTTGACTAGGCATGATCAGTACTCACGCTACACTCACGTTGTACTCACGTTGCCAACGTGGCCTCAGCGTGACCTGGGCATGAGTGAGCTGAAAATGACGTATTTCACACCAATTTTTGACCTTTGAAGCCTGTTTCTTGAGTACAGCAATTGGCTGACTATGGTTGACCTTGAGAGTAATCTACCCGTCGAAAATTGAACTTGGATGTACCTTGTTTTAAACCACTTCTAGTAGCTTCTGCTGGACTCACGCTATCAGCGTGAGCTTAATGTGAGCTACAAACACTTGTAATTTTGGACTTGAAATCTAGAATTCTAGAGGCTAGGACTTGAAGTTGTCAACAATGAACCCTAAGGATGACTTGCACCTTTGAAATCAAACCATTTCAACTCAATTTTGAGGCTCTCAAAGTTGGTCACGATGTGCTCATGCTACCAACGTGACCTCAGCATGACCAACGCGTGAGTGGGAAAATTTGTACAATTCGACCCAAAATTTGAACTCCCGAATGCTGAAACTTGAAGTGGACAATAGTGACCCTTGAGGATGGCTTGCACCCTTAGATTGGACCATCTTTGACTTGATTTTGGAGTCATTGAAGTTGCTCATGCTAAGGGCAAGCTAGCTTGACAAGCTGAGCATGAGTTACATGCCTTAGTCAAATGTTTGCCTCCTGAAAGCTCGAAAGGGTCTGAGTTGTTCTCACTTCAAAGTATTAGGCTGAAATTAGTGGCGTTTTAGGTTCATTTGGCTTACCCATTGGATTGTAGATAATACAAATAAAAGAATGACTAGGTAATTTGGTACTGATAATAGAATTTAACTAGTTCTTTACACTTGAATTGAGGTTCATTATCAATCATAATCTAAAGAGGGACACTAAAGTGAGTGATTATATGATCCAAAATAAAATAAAAAACATACTTAGAAGTTACAGTACTTAAAGGAATAGCTTCAACCCACTTAGTAAAATATTCAGTAACTATTAAAATAAACTAATGACCAAAAGAAGATGAAGGATTGATAGAAGCTATGAGATCTAGCCCTCATTTTTGAAAAGTCCATACAATTTTAGATGGCCTAAGCTCTTGGATGAAACATAAATAAGTAGAGCATGATGTTGATATGTATCACAAATTTTAACTATTGTATGCACATTCCTAGACCTTGTAGGTCACTAGAATCCTAATGAAATGATGCAAGCTACTAGAGACCATGATCCTAAATGACCTCCACATACATCAAAATGAACCTATTTTAACACATTTTATGTTTTCTCATGACTTAGAAAACATAGAAGAACACCTTAAATAGAGATGTGACATAAAAAACTAGGACCAAATATACAAAATAAATTTAGAATGTTTATGGAGAGCATCCTTTTGTGAATAGAATAGATGTTCAAGAGTTTCTCCAATTTGCAAGTATTGTACAATATCACGATATTATTCATCTTCCTCTAAGTTAACTAAGATAATGTGTTCTATATCCATGAGTGTAATAGGTGTATCTTGTGTTGAATAAGATAAGTGATCCTTGAGAAAAGTAGGATTGAAAAAAAAAAGTAGCTAGTGTGTTAGCAAGCATGTTTTTTGAGTGGTGGATGTGCATGAATAAGCATACATCAAACTGAGAATCAAATTTTTTACTAAGTCTAGATAATTTTGAAGTTCTTCAACTTTGCAAGCATATTCATTATTTACCTGGTATATGACCAACTAGGAATCACCATGTACGAAAAGTATTTTGGTTTCAAGTTGAAGGACTAAAAGCAAACCTTGGTTAAGACCTTCGTATTCAGTCACATTGTTAGTACATGAAAAATTAAATTTATAAGTTAAATAAATTAGATCCATACCTCGATAGTTTAGAACACAAGCTACGCTTGAGTCTTGGGCTATGTGTGCACCATCAAAATATAAGTATGAATTAAATTCTTGATGTTTCAACATCATAGTTGGAGAAGAGATTATCTCTTTCTTACCTAGTTTCTCAAGGGAAGGTTGGATGATTGTAGCAAATGGCTTGTCCCTTAATTGAGTGTTTGAAAAGGTAGGATAAGTCAAATTCAATTAAGAGAGTCTTCTATTTTTCCATGCATTTGTTATCATATGGGTTGATGGCAATAGATCATAAAACATTATCTTGGAAAATGATTGAATATTTACCCCGAGTAGGTAGTATTTCCATTTCAGGAGTGCAAAGACAAGGCCTAAGAAATATTTTTCTATGTTCATGTAACATTTTTTGTAATAAAAAAGGGATGAAAAATGTAATAGATAAGGAGATCAACACCATCTTCATGCTATTGGCAAAGCATGACTACAAAAGAGTAAATAGACTTAGAAAGATAGCGATAAAAAGGAAGTTAAATTAAGAAAGATGGAGGATGAAAAGATTATTAAGGGCCTTCTTGATTACATCGAAAGCCTCTTAACACTTTGGGTCCTAGTTGAAAGTTGTAGATTTCTTAAGAAGATGAGAAATGGAATGAAATTAGTTAGTTATGTTGCATATAAAATGGCAAATGGATTGAAGTATACCTTGTGGAATACTCATGTTTTTAAGATACTTAGGTGGTGGGAGGTTCATAGTTGCTTTAAATTTATCAAGCTCTCCTACTATACCATTAGTTGAAACTAGAAATCCTAACATCTTACTTGTTTCCATGTCAAAAATGCACTCCTTAGGGTTGTGGAGGTTATACTTGTTACAAAGAGTCAATACTATGTCTAAGTTGGTGGGATGGTCTGCCATGATGATAGACTTTACTATTAGATCATCCATATAATCATTGATAGTTTTAAAAATCATGTCACTAAAGATGAAATTCATGGCCCATTGATATGTTGCTTTGGCATTCTTAAGCCCAAAAGACATTTTTGTGTAACAAAAGGTTCTCCATGGATTCATGCAAGTTGTGAAGCATTGATACTCAGTATTAATTCAAATTTGGTTATAACTCAAAAAGCTATCCATGAAACTAAGTAAAGTGTGACCTGTCACTGTGTCTATAAATTGATTGATGTTGGGTAGTGGAAAATCATCTTTCAATGTCATTTTGTTAAGGTCATTAAAATCAATGCATATTCTCATAGCTTCATTTTTATTAGAAATGACCACCATGTTGGATACCCAATCAAAATAATCTACAAAACATATAAATCCAATCTTGTAGAGTTTGGTGATCTTATCTTTTATGGTCAAGTCTAGATCAAGCTTGATATTTCAGGTCTTTTGCTTAACAGGTTTGGATCCTTCCTCAAGTATGGTGTTATGTTGTAAAAGAATGGGATCCAAACTGAACATGTTATCATATCCACATGAAAAGACAATAGAATATTTTCAATGTTTTTCTAGAATGGATTTCTCAATCATTAGGTAGGTTTGCCCTCAATTGTAATATGTTTTCCTCATTTCAGTGATTTTTTATAGTAAGCTCTTGTAATGGATCATTAGTCAAAATGGGTTTATTATCCAAGAAGGAAAGGTTAGTTGAGGGATTAAGTCTTGTTTGATGATATTGAGGGTCACAATGATAGAATATAAGAGATTAAGGAATGAAAAATCAATCAAGTCCTTGTTGGGAGGCTAAGAGATTTATCCATGGGGCCCATCCAAGATGGGTAGTTTGCACAAACAATGGATTAAGTTAGATACCATGGCTTGTAAAGCTTGAGAGAGAAAGAAATAATTGCATAAAATGGAATTAAAATGAGAAAAAAAGAGTTAGACAAGATTTTTATTTTGATTGCACAAAACAAGGAGAGTTAGAAAAAAATTAAAATTTTATAAGAAAGAGATTGGAAGAAGATTCTAAGTTTTGGGGAATGGTGAAAATTTTTCTAAGCTTGGAAGAGATAGGAAAGTCAAAAAATTTTCTAAGGTGTAGAGAAGAGATGAATAACAAATTTGCATAAGCAAAAGAGAAAATCATGAGAAAATTTTCAAAGTCTTAAGATGGGGAAAAGGTTTGAAAAGCTTTACATTAGGGTAAGGGAAAAAATTTCTAAGGGCTAGAAAAGTTAGAGAACTTTTTGTGGTATGGAACCAAGGTGGAGAAGTTAGAAAACTTTTCTAAGTTTTCAAGGTAAAATTGGATTCCAAAAATTTTATAAGGCATGGAAAACCAAACGATAAGTGTGAAAAAATTTGTATGTGTGAAGCATAAGGTTAAAAGGAGGAAATATTAAGATTATCAATTATGCTTTAGCCTTCACATTTTTGCTAAATGTGATAGATCTATGTTGAAATGTACTTACATGAATATTTTCATGGGAATGAGGAACTATGATACAAAAGAACTACTATTTGTGGATTTTATGTTTTTATGCATTTAGGCTTTTATGGTTTTCTACGGTTATGGTATTTTTAAGTTATTTTTTATTTTAATTTCTATGTTTGTAACTTTATGAAATTTTTCAAATCTAAAAATGAAATAAACACTAAACAAAACATGTGATAAATATGATACAAAGAAGAGTACATACTAGAGCAAGGTGATAATCAAGATTGTGCCAAACAAGTAACCATGATTAAAAATAAAAAAATGCAATAATTAAACCAATGTAAGAAAGCTAAAAATAATTTCATACTAAGAAACATACATAAACATAAAAGATAAACAAAGATAAAACAACCAAATAAGAAAAAAGATTTAAGGTTGTGATGCCTTAGTGATGGATTTTCTAGCATCAAACCTAGTGAAAACCTTCATGCTCTTGACAGATTCAACATTATCTAATACATCAAATCCTATATCTACAAATTTGTAGATACTAGATGACTAAGGAATGATGACTTCAAACTTATTACCTTCCTTTGTTGAGGACATTTGGCCAATAAGAGTAGATTAAGATCCTAAGCTACTCTTTTTTAATACATATAATCCTAAAATAGCTAGGATTTTGGGATTGATGCACAAGACTATTTCTCTATTCTTATAAGGGAAGTGTATTTCTTGATGCAAGGGTTATAAAACAACACGATGGTATGCTAACCAAGATCATCCAAGAATAACATTAATTTCAGATGAATCTCTAATGATAGTAAATACAACCTCAAACATGATCATTCTTCCTATAGAAAAAGATAATTTTATTGTTCGTAGGATTACTACTCTAGCACCACTAAAAGAAACAAGAAAGGAGTGGTATTTAAGATATGTGACTTATTTTTTAAGGTCGAGATGCTCAATGACTATCCATGATATGACATTAGTTTCAGCTCCATCATCCACGTGCACCAATAATAGTGACACATTATCTCCAATCTATATAGTGATGTAAATTAGAAGCTAGCACATGACACCTGTCATAGGATGTGTTTGCTTGCTCCCCTCTTAAAGACCAAAAATTCACATTTATAATGCAAAGGATTAAGCACAAATGAGATTACATGAACATTGGGTTACATGTCTAAATGCATTATGATGGACTTTAGCACCTTAAGGAATGCTAAAAACATTCCGTTGGAGTGGAAATGAGATTAAAAAGAGAAAGATTTATCTCTTTTGACTTCATTGCAATGATGATTTGGGGGACAACCTTATTGCTAGAGGTTGGGTTTCCAAAAGCTAGTGTAGGAGGAACAACATTGGATGTGGTTGGTGAATTTGACATAATAATGGATGTAGGAGGATTTGCATTTAATGCACCTTGGAATAAAACTTTCTTTTTGTTTAGCTTGTTAGCCAATTCCTTCTCTTTTCCCTTATCATTGATTGCTATATTCTTTTGAGCTCTTGTGAGGATGTTGATGGGTGAAGTAGGGTTAGGGAGAAAAGAAGGCTCTTATGACTTGTGATAAATCATGTTTTTCAATGCTTCGATATCAGGGTGTTCGCGATATCGGGTACATGATATTGAGTACGCGATATCATGGCCCAAGATGCGATATCATACAATTGATATCACAGGGTTACTCCTGGGTCCATAAATACAGCACCCAGGTGCACAATTGGGAGTAAGTTTTTGGCAGTTAAATAGTGAAACTCTTGTTGTTTGTTCATTTGAGAGTTAGAATATTTTCCAAGTGCCCGTAGTAGGAGATCTGAGTGTGAACGGATCTTTATTCAAGCATTGATGTACCTAAAAACACCATTGTATTAACAATAAAGATGAACTCTTTGATCCATTCCTTGCAGCACTTGAGAGTTTCTTTCCTATGCATTTATATGTCATGCAATTTACATTAATGTTATTTATGCAGTAATTAATTTTGATCAATAAATAAAATCATTAAAATACACAAGCATGACCCCTTCAAACATACATGTGACACTTGGTAGCTCAGAAACGATTAGCATTTGACAATCCAGCAGTGTTCACATAAAGTTCATGATGTGCTCGAGAAGTGAGAATGGTTACTTGTGTTAGGCTAGATTAGACCATAGTTGACTTAGTAATCAATCACTCTTACTTTTATTCTTGTTCTAGGTGAGTAATTTCATAAAAACATAAAATAATAAAAATCCTACACCTCAGTCACACTTAATCATACAATTGCATTTCACAAGTGAGACTGAGAAGATAATGAATGGACAAAAAATATGCACTATTTAGCTCTAGCGTACTTAGTAATTATAGTCTACAGAATTCAACCAGATCGTAGGTGAATGCTTGTGATTCGTATGGTTGGGCATAGGGGTACCTTTTCGCTCATCATTGCCACTATTGCCGAGAACTGTAGTTCTTTGTGTGCTATCTAAACCCAGTGAAACTTAATAACCTTGTTGTTCGAATCCTAAGAGTCAAATCCTCTAAAAACAAAAATTATTATTATCATTAAATTAAATCTCAACTGCACATTGTTTATTAACATAAAATATCTTCTTCTCATAGGATCCCATCTCTTCCCAAGGCAATTTAGGTGCCTCAATAATACCGGGTGGTATATGCTCATCCCAATGAGTATGTACTAGACTTTATCTTCATCTTGCATCAAGATGAATTGATGCGGTGGTACAATATGGAAGGCAACATTGTGTTGTCACCTAACCAATCTATTCCAGCAATGCTCCAACTAATGCTCACACGACACAGGCTTCAACATCTCTATGGAGAATACAAGATCTGAGATCTTGACTTAAGGGATTATCATCCCACTGAAGCACAAAGATTAATGGATTAGCAACTAGAGCACCAACAAAAGCTTATGATGGGAAAGGGGTCAAATATTTTTCCACCTCCGCTTGGCCCAATTGATGAAGGTGACCACTTCTTTAGTGATTCTCCTCTCTTTGACTTTGTTCAAGGATCTCTCAAATAGAATGTACAATCTACAATCCATAATCCAGGTTTTGGTCAAAATGGATCTAATGAAAAAAAATGGATCTAGAGAAGCAAGTCAAGAAAATGGGGACAAAGGAGATCATGATCACAATCATGGTCACAAGCATCGAAGGAAGGGTGATAAGCATCAATGTAGAGCAAGTTCCCCTTCTTCTTTCCCTTCATCATTGTTGTCTTCTTTTTCATTTGGTTTAGATCATGGCCGTAAAAGAAATAATCATGATGGAGGTGATCAATGGGACCAGAACAATAGAAGGCACCATTGGGACAATCGTGACCGAAGACATGGATAATCTAGAAACGCTCGCCATCAAGAAAGAAGGGCTAGTAGAGAACATCGTAGGCACCACCATCATGGCCTTGATGAACCTCTACTTGCTACTCTAGGCATGTTGAATATTGTAGAGGCTATGAGGATTCCAACAAGGCATGTGAAGGATAGCATAATAAAGAGGCTGGATATGAACAACATCCCTCGGTTTGAGGGAGGATATGATGCTGATCCACAAAATCATCTCCAGGCCTTCCAAGATGCATGTGCCTTGCTATATATTGAGAAAAAAATGGAAAAAACTGAAATTATTTCCAAGGATACTTATAAAGAAAGTAGAAAATTAGTATCGATCCTTGGAACCAAAATTAATCAAGTAATGGAGTACGATGCTGGAATTATTCAATGACAAATATTAGACGTACTCCTAAGTATCCAATCTAAGAAAACAAGCTCAAGGGTGAAAATAAGGGAATCATAAGCCCTTGGATGCTATTATTGGCCGATACTACTCTTTATTGCATGGGTGTCCCAGCCATGGATACTCTCAGCTCAATCAACTTTTCCATATCATAGACGAGTTACAGTCTAAAACTAGGAAAACCCTCAGCACCTATGCCCAAGGGAGATTGATAGAGTTAAGTGCCCGTTGGATTCAAAAATTAATTGAGCAAATATCCAAGGAGGAGGGAGACCTGAGAAAATGTGAAAGTGAAAAAGAATAGAACAAGGATCCTTCTATTCAAAGAAAAAGGGTTCGATTTTGTGACAGTGAGGGTGAATTCGCTAGAGATGAGGTGGTTAATCAGAAAACCTTGCCATTCCAAAAATTGCAATAAAAAATCATGACTAAGATTGATCAATTATGAGACTCCATGGACAATAGGTTTTAAGCTATTTTAAAAATTGCTAAAGAGTCCAAAGATCAAAGTGGTGAGCATGAGCACTGGAGGCATAAGGAAGCTGAACGTGTCATATATAAGGTTAAAGGTAAAATGGTTACGATAGAGATGGCCGCGGATAGTGATTCAGATGATGATGGCGGGTGTGACATATACCAATATGAATATCCTAAGGGATGTTATCCCGTTGTGTCACATTTGCAAGAATCTGGGATGTATGCCTTACATCCATGACTTGCACAAAGGCAAACACTCAAAAGATTACCTTATCCACAAGGAAATCCTTGACAATTCCACCAACCCTAGTAATATTATCTAAGTGGAACTCCACCGCAATCTTATGAATTATACCAGAAGTGGCAGTAACCACAATCGTGGGCGTTACCACCTCCAAGGCAGCAATACCCTTACCGACAGCCAGATCCCTATGGTTACTATGTTCAGCAGCTTGCATCTCCAAGGGACTCCTCTAATCATGTTGATGCTTACCAACCTTACCACCACCCTCCTGAAACATACCAATTACCCTATCTAAGGAGATATGCCACCTACTACCCTCATGTACCTCATGTTCCTGCACCTACTCCTCCACCTCTTGCACAGCTACCACCTGCTCCATCCATACAAGGTGAATTGCCTACACAACCATAGCAAAGGAACACTATGAGGGTAGTTAATCTGTAATCGGTTAACCCATCAAGTGGGTCAAAATTGCGAATAAAGAAAAGACCCTTCTTATGACCTCACAGTCCACCAAAGCCCTCAAACACATCGATGGTTGGTAACCCTACTCCTCCAACTTGCTCTGTTTCTTCTTTATCCAAGTTCCCTTCAAACTAAAATCCTTCTTGAATCTATACTATAATGCTGACATATGTTGTATCCGATTGGATTTGAGTTGGTAACCTATCCAAAAAATTAGCTAATCGTGGGAGTCCCTTAGTTTACTTGCAAATTGCTAGGAATGAGCCTTGTAAAGCTCTTCTTGACTCTAGTTCTGGTGTTAATTTGATCTTGCATGAGATGTACACAATGTGAAACCTTCCTCCCTTAAAAAGAAGAGCAAAATTTAACTAGAATTGGTAGACTAGTCCATCATTGTTCCATTGAGATTGGTTGAGGACATCATCACCACCTTTTATAGGTGGTCATATCTCGCTGATTTCCTAGTAATCAAAGTGGATAACTACAAGGGGGACTTTCCAATTATTATGAAAAGGGCATGGCTAAATACTGTTGATGCCAAAATGGGAAATAGAGATATTTTCTTAGAAATATCAAAAGAAAATAAGTGTGGGAAGATCGAGAAGAAGAGAGTTGCATATGTCACGTACAGCGATTCAAGGTACCATTGTGTGTAGAAGTTATGGTCAATAAAGCAAACATCTATCTCTGCATGCAAGCAGTGTGCACCAGAAGCTGAGATCCATAGATGTATATATGAAGCAACTACAAAACAAAAAGGTACCCATTGGTTGACAGCTGATTCTAGCTGTAGTACATTATGCATGGAACCTACTGAGGGCCTAATGTACGAATATGTTGCAAGTATGGATGAACTCGAGCAAGTTCATCACTAGCTCTATAAAGGAGCAAATGATGATGTCAATTGGGATGAGTTGGAAATTCCTAACAATTTTCCCTTGAATTTGGAAATTCCTGACAATTTTAAATAAGAGCCCCTTGAATTGAAGATGCTACTGACTAAAATGGAGTACGTATTTTTGAAAAATTGGAGACCAATTATTATTAATGCCAAGTTTGCTATAGAACAGAAAAAAAGGTTGACAAAAGTTGTGGAAAAATGGTTAGCAGCCTTTGCCTGGTCATATTCTGAACTTACTAGGATAGTTCCAAGAATATGTCAGCACCAGATATACACCGATCCTACCGTTAAGCCAAAATGATAGCTGCAGTAGCATTTGAATCTCAAATTAAAGTAGATTATCAAAGAGGAGATTGAACAACTCCTCAAGGTAGGATTAATCTACCCTATTGTAAATAGTGAGTTGGTCAGTCTACTCATGATTATACCAAAGAAAGAAGGCAAATGACAAGTATGCATTGATTTTTGACTGCTCAACATGACAACTTTCAAGGATTATTTTCCATTGTCTTTCGTCGACCAAGTGCAGGACACCATTTCTGGGCACTATTATTATAGCTTTTTGGATGGTTATAGTGGTTATAATCAAATTTGAATTGCATTAGAGGACTAGAAATAGACAACTTTCACAAGTCCTTGGGAGACTTTTGCTTACCATTAGATGCCATTTGATCTATGTAATGCCCTAACCACATTTCAATGATTAGTTTTGAACATTTTCCAGCAATAGATTGGTAGTAGGATAGAAGTCTTTATGGATGATTTTTCTACCTATGAAGCTAGGTTCAAGTAAGCTGACCATCTTAAGTAGCTGTTGAAGAGATGTGTCAAAATAAACCTTTGGCTCAATTGGAAAAAGAACCATCTTATGGTCTAGGAAGGCACAATCTTGGGGCATCACATCTCAAAAGCAAGAATAGAAGTGGACCTTGAAAAAATAAGGGTCATCCAAGGAATAACCCACCAACTTGAAACAATCAAAGAAGTGCGGTTATTCCTTAGTCATACTAGCTACTACCAATGCTTCATCAAAAAATTTTCCAAAATCACCAAGCCATTGGTAGAATTGAAAAAGAAGGATGCATCATTTATTTGTACCCCTACACATGAAGCAACATTTCAACAATTGAAGCAAGAGCTTGTTGAAACCCCCATTCTTCAAGCACCAAATTGGTCTAGAATATTTTATGTGATGACCAATGCATCAAATTATGCTTTGGGGGTAGTGCTTACGTAGATGGATGATCAAAAACATCCATATTACATTCATTGCACAAGCCAGAGCATTGCAGATGCACAATTGAACTACACCATCATAGAAAAGGAGTTGATGGCAGTGGTGTTTGCCTTGGAGAAGTTCAGGCACCATGTGCTTGGCTATAAAGTGTTCATGCACACAGATCATAGCACCATCCAATTTCTAATGAATAAACCAATGGTGAGCCCTTGTGTCATATGGTGGCTCGTGATTTTGCAAAAGTTTGATCTCGCTATGGAAGATCGAAAAGATGTGGAGAATGTGGTCACAGATCACTTATTGTAACTAAGATGGGTTGCCAAGGAGAAATAAATCCCTTTATCTAATCAATTCCTTGATGAATCTCTCCTTGGATATGCTATTAATGCATAAATTCTCAATGAACCAAAATGGTATGACATCATCCTCACTTATCTACTCAAGCAAGAACTATCGCAAGGGCTGGACACTAGAAAGAAATAATAGTTCCTTCATTAGGTTAAGCATTTCATGGAGATTAATGAAAACCTTTACAAAGTTTGTCCCAATGGCCTAGCACATTGGTGTATCCCTAATATAGATCAACTGCATGTTCTCCAAGATGCTCACAAAGGTCCTTGTGGGGGCCGTTATGATGGGAGATGCATGACCATAAAAATCCTCATGGTAGGGTATTATTAGCCAACAATCTTTAGAGATGTACATTACTTCGTGTGCGCTTATGATCATTGCCAAAGGGATGGTGGAATGACAGCTCAAATGGAGGGATCACAATAATGGATACAACCTCTCGAGCCATTCAATATTTTGGTCATTGACTTTATTGGTTCCATTTCACCTTTATCAAATGAAAAGGCATATATAATAGTTGCAATTGACTATTGTACCATGTGGGTAGAAGTAGCAATCATCATTGACTATGCATCCATCACTACTACTTGGTTTGTCTAACATATGGGTCTAACTGGTAATAAGGGTATTGTTGGTTTGAGGATGGCATCTCCCACAACTATGGGTTTTGCCACTACAATTGATAGTGGTGTTGAGGCTGATAAGAAGTCCCACTAGAATAGTATGGTTGGTGGTAGGACTATCTGCAATTACCTTGTCAATAAGGTAATTTCCTAGGCATTTTCTTTTGTACAAACTTGGGATTCAAAGAAAAGTTCCAAAACTCTTGTAGATGTAACATAACTAGGCAATAGCCCTTTGGATATTCATATTGGCAGATGTCACATCCATTATCATCTTCTGTGATTGAGTATATAGCTTCTTCTACTATAGCTATTTTATCTTTTTGTTAATAAGTGTTTCTAGTTGCTTCTTTTTCCTTTTTCCTCTTCTTGTTTTGGTCACTTGATCCTTTTTCAGTTACCCTCCCCTCTATGGTTTTCATGTAGGTTGTAACTTTATAATTCATCAATTTCCACATCTTATCTATCCTTGCTTCAAGCTCAACAATAGAATTTTGTATTAGCAAGGTTTTCTATGAAATCACCTCATCAAGAGCTGCCTCTTTTTCCTCATCATAGATATGGACCCCCTTCTTTTGAAGAGTTGGTCCCCATTTATATATCTCTACATTCTCTCATTTACATATCTCTCCTTCTTCTTTTTCCACCAGCTCAACTAACCTTTGTATCTGATGGGCTTTCAATTTGGATAACTGACCTTGGGCATAAATCCTAATGGTCTCCCTCATTTGATTATGAAGCCCATCTATGATGTGGAAAATATACTCTTTCTAAGGAGAATCATGGCCTAGATATCTATGTAGCAAATAATAGTACCTATCTACGACCACATCCAAGGATTCATGTTGTTCTTGCTTCCATCCTTGGATTTTTTTTCTCAAGTTAGACACTCTCACATAGGTTTGGTATTTTCATTGAAATGTTCCAACATTATGGACCACTGGTGGATTGAATCCGGTTCCAATGATTTATACCAACTTTCAACCTCATCTATTAGTATCATAGGAAAGAGCTTAATCTTTTGCCACTTACTTTTGATATTTTACAAGGTGCAAGCATCATGGAAGGCTTTTCAATGATGCTATGGATCCAAATTATAGTCTCCCTTATATCTAGAAATAATATTAATATTAACCAATATGATGCAACTTTCCCTTTGATGCCTATGAGTTATTTGAACTTCCTCCCTAATCTGTGTCATGCCCCTAGTAGCCAAAAAGGGTTCATTAGCATCAAACATGTCATGGTGATAATCTTTATTTCCATTTGTTTGATTGTGCTAATCTTGTCTATGCTCATTTTTATGTCTTTCATCTTGTCCTTGTGTTCTATTTCTATCTCCATCTTGACCCTTTAGTGGATATCTGTCTCTATACCTACGTTCATCTTCATCATAACTAGATGTGGAAGAGGAAGAGAAATATGGTGAACTAGGAGAATCATCATGGCTACTATATCTCCCCATGTGGTCCCTTGATTTATCTCTTCTAACTTTGGAGGAGGTCATAGGCCTTGAGGCCTTCCTTGTTCTAGGACTTACTCCATCTCCTCTAGGATTTCCTGCATTAGTTGAACGTAGTCTTTGAGTGTAGTAAGGGTCTAAATGAGCATATGAAACCCCTACTTGGGGTTGTTCACTTCAATTCTCTATAGTATAGATTCTATCATTTCTTCTATGAGTGTTCTCATCATACGATGTATTTTTTATCCTATGTGAAGAAAGCATGTTTTTAACATGTGTGACTTAAAATATTAATATTTTCTAAATGATATATCATTAATACCTTTACAACTTTCATTTGTAATATAACTAATCTAGATAACTAGCACCATCCTCAACAATGACACAAATGATGAGCGATGGGTACCTCCTACACCCAACCATATGAATCATGAACGTTCACATGCAATCCAGTCTAATTCCATGGATGGGACTAGTTGTGGAATCTAGATTATTAAGCATTGATTACTAGATGTTGTCTTCCCACTTGGACTAGTGTAGCTTTGTCATGTATGATTCAGTCCAGAGTGAGACATATGGTGGTTGATGTTGTTTTGGCCTCATGCTAATATTAATAATAATAGAGAAATTAATTATTTAATCTAATTAACAGGAAGAAGATAAATTCTAAAATAGCCAACAAGTGATGAGTGTCCATTCCTAGCTTGCCATACATGTCTTGAACCCATGTATGCACTACTGGAATTATCAAGCGTTATGCTACTAGGTGAACTAAGTAATAACGCTACTAGGATTACCAAGAAAATATGTGTTTACACTTGAAGCCAGTTGATTAATATGCATGAAAACATAAATATTAACTAAGTACATGAAGAGTAAATTGCATGAAAAGTGAATCTAATCTAAGTCAAAGTACTGCAATGAATATGAATAAATCTTGATCTTATTGTCATTCATGAATTATGTCTAGGTACAATGCCACTCGAATAACACACCATACAACTAACTCAAATTCATACTATGAGCACTCATTGACTTGTTGCTAAAATCACAAAATGAAATTGCAAAAGTCTAGCTACAAAATGACCAAAAGGTTCCAAATACACAATGTGTACTCTCATATTTATAGGTGAAGGCAAAGACTATGTCAATACATCAACCCATGCATCGATGAGGATGCGTCGACATAGCAAGTTATAATAGATGTGATGTAGTAGCCAACTAAGATGCACTGATAGGGATGCTACAATACAAATGTGAGGTAGCATCAATGATATAGCATCTACAATATCTTAGCCAACTAATGAGTCATAAAGAAGAAATTCATTTTGACAACAAAGGGAGCTTGTGGATGATTTTCTTTGGATTCCAAGTGGAAGGCTAAAATTCTTATTAAATGAAAATTTAGATGATCCTAATAAATTTACATGTTTTGATTACTAGTTTGAATGAGAGTATTGAAGATGATTGCATTAACGATGATTGCCCCTTTTTTCTACCAATGCTTGAACATCATCTTTAAGGGTGTTATAATCCTAGGATTGAACATGATTACCTCTTTTTCTACCTCAACGTTTGGAGGTAGATCACAAATTGACCACATCATATCATCCTTAAGATAATGACAAGCCAAAGTCATAAATAGAGAAATTACAAGAATTCTAACATGAACTATTAGTAAATATACGAAGGATTTAACCATCAAACTCAATGTTATTTTATGAGCCTACATATTAACTTGGAAACTTTCTATTGAATATTCTCCTTATGAACTAATATATGAAAAGTTTCCCAAATTGCCTATTCAAATGAAACTTCTTACACTAACTACTACATGTGACCTTAACTTGGAAATCACTTTAGCATAACAAGAATAATTGATGAACTTAAATATAAAAAAGATAATCACCCATAGCCATAGTTCTCATCTCACTAAGTGGGGTCTTGGGAGGATTTGTAGAGGAGAAAAATCCCAACCTCTTCAAGTGCCTACATTGAGGTTCAAACCTAGCTCTTCAACCTGAGAAATGATCATGAGCATCTTACCATATTTCCAAATAACGATCCATGATTGATAAATTTAAATATACTAAGTAAAAATAGAATGATTGTCTTAGTGCATAATGAAGTGTATAAAGTCTCTAAGAAGCAAAAATATGACCTTAAAGTTAAACACTTGGAACTTCAATTGGATGATAAAGTTCTTTATTATAACCCAATTCATGTACTCTAATGTGCCAAATTTCAAACACTTTAGGAAGGACCATACATCATTAATGTGATATATAGTTTATGTGCTCTACACATTTTCCAACTAATGAACCAATAAAAGCTTATTTTGATTACTATATAGTAAATCAAGCCATGTAAGGAATCTTGTAAGATAAAAAAACTCAACCACCTTAAAAACTATCATTATCAAATCCATCTTTTCATCTCCTCCTTGAAACTCACTCATGGGAAACATCCTTTGAATATTTTTGTTAATAAAGGTCTTTGTAATTTTATGTAAGAAGAAATTTTATTGTTGGAGTCTTTTTGTATGTTATTAGATCATTATAAGGGTAATCATATTTAGCAATGATATCATAACGTCAATCCTCCATTACCATTAATAACGTATCATTATCATGGGAATAATGTAGTCCTTCTTATATTTAAAAGTAAAATTAATCCATGATCATCTAACTTTCAAGGAAGGAGGAAGGACCAAGAGGGTTGGAATTCCATCTTAGATCCTAGTACCTCACATTGATACACTATTACTCATGTTCTAATTTCTAAGAAAATACTTTCAAACAAAAATTGTTTCCTTGTTATGTCACTAGAAAGACATGTTATTAATGTTTGAAGGTAGGCTACTTGCAAGAGTTTCATGGATCCTTAGACTAGTTCCATTATGTAACTAGAAAGATATGTGATCCATGTCTAAAGGCTCTTCTCTAACAAATGGACAAGGTCCATAACCCAAAAATCAACTATTCATCAAATATTTTCAATGATTCTCATGTGTATTTTCTAAAATTCCATGTTTAATGGATAATGTATTATGTGATGGTTAGTTGGTTTCATGGTGGTAGGCTAAGATAATGTAATGTGATGTCATTGGAAAATGGATGGACTTGGCTTGGAATCTTAACTAAAAGGTAAGAGGATTAATTTAATCATGCATCACACATAGGACTCATTATAATCATGGTAAGGTAATTCACATCCCACTTCTTCAATCCCTTTTTCACACCATCTCACCTTATTATTATGGTTCTAATGGTTTTGTGTAGCATAATATAGGATCTTGACAATGTTAGTTGTGTTAATTAGACCAAAGTTATGATTCACATTCAATTTTCTAGGTGTTCACTCACACCTAATAAGATGGTTATGTAAGGGCATTATAGGCAAGAGCTTGCTTTGGGGAGGATCCACTTATATAATTCTTTGGAATCATACTAAGGACTAGTTTTACACATTTTGAAAACATCATGTACAACTTCTCTCTTTAAAACATCAATATCTAACTTGTTTCTCCTTTTTCATTCAACTCCATGCTTAAAATTCTCCCAAAAACACCATTCTTGGGCCACTTTTAAACTCATAAATACATTAATGTTATCATTTTGATCCTATTCAAGCATCATAGAACTACATCCTGCATCTTCAAAGTCTTCATGTACAATGTTAAAACTTCTTAAAACCCTTCAATGGATTTAAAATTAACATTTATGACATTGAAATTTCTTAGGAAATTCAAAAGCAAAATATGGCTAAAACAAGCTGCATTGATGAAGAAAGTTTGATGCAACATAGAAAAATTATACATATTTCCATGCCCTTAATTTTTTCTCATTTTCATTTTATGCAAGAGAATTTTTTCCTATTATTTTGAATACTAAGCCCTCCAACAATGATAACTTGCAATCTGGACCTTCAATTAATCTCATTTAAAAACTTGTGTGCTCTTGAAGTTAACCTCTACATTGTGAAGACATCAAAATGTGATTCAAAAATTTTCCTGGTGCCCTTGTTTTTAAACAATTAAGGTAACTAATGATAATAATAACTAAGTGTTGGCGACCGTTTGGGACGTGACTGCCAATGAGTGTCCTCGAACAGGATTTAGGTGCCTGCTGGTCTCTGGCAACACCAAGGCCCAGATACCTCCAAATAAACTCAATAGTTAATGTGAGTATGTGTGTGTGTTGTTGCGGCATGCGGTTGTGAGAAATGTAACGATTGCATTGTGTGTAAACTACAAATGACTTACTTTAAAGAGATTTAGCCAACTTTGCCAAGTACTGTGAGTTGTTGAAAATTTCCTATTTTGTTCAACTGCCTAGTCTATGTGGTCCTTATAATACCTACTTGTAACAAATAAAATTTTGCAAAAACATTTGAGCACAACTCTGCAATCTACTCCTAATTTTCCCCATAGAAAGAGATAGTTCCACAAGAAAACTAGAAATAGAGCAAGATTCAATGGAAATAAACAAAAAAGAAAAGAAATCAGATTTGTGTGGACCTCAAATATTTCAACAAGGTAAAATGACATGAGTAAACACTTCGCAATAAAGCTATCCCAAATTCAATATCTACGAATTGTTCAAACTTCCAAGGCTCAAACAAGCAATATCTTCAAGACAATCCTATTATGCTACCAAAAATTGCTGCGTAAACTACCACGTACGAGACTCCATTTTGACTAGATAATAGATGTCAACGATTGCATTCAAACAGAACCTTTAAAAGACTTGACAATTTCTGATTGAAATACCACGGGAATTCACTTTAAAGATAAAAAGAAGCTATTCTGGTCCCATCAAAATACCAAAGATTTTCTGAACCCTCTCGACTACTGAATTGTTCAACGGCGTGACTACAAACAGAGGCTCTCTTACAACAATCCCAATAGCAGTTCCCACACGTTGCACAATAATGAAATTTACTACTAAAATGCTCTTAAGGCTTTTAAACACAAGCGCTTCTATGGCAAAATTTTAATAGAAATTTCTATCGGGCAACAAGAACAGTAAGAGCAATCTAAAAATCCCAAAATTACTTGCCAAGGATGATACTATCTAAACCACTAGCTAAACAATTTAAACAAAACAAAAAATAAAATACATAACTCACAGGACCATGACAAAGAGGCTGAAATCTTTACTCTAGCAAGCCATCTTACAAGCAATTGTCTTTACAAATATTCTTTGCAAATGCTCTTCTCAAGACCCCAAAGTGTCTTCAAGTGAGAGCCTAAGTGCTAACTAGTAGCCTTCCAAAGTGTGATGTATGAGACCTCAAGTGATGATATCTCCCCTTCCTCCTTGACCCCTGAAGCCTTTTTATAGGGTTCAAAGGTAGGTAGGGAAGTTACATATTAAAAAATATCTCACCTAACTTCTCTCCCAAGTAACTTGGCCAACCAATTAGGAGATTACTTGCCCAACAAGTTAGAAGGTTACTTGCCCAACAAGTTAGGTAAGTTACAATAATTTTGGGTGGTTGCAACCACCAAAGAGATAAAAAAGGCTACAATTTACAAGTGTCCTTGGTGGTGGTTATAAACATCATGGGATTAAGGCTAAGAAGTTATAATTTTCACAAAAAATTACCACTATAGAAAATAAAAGCTATGGTGGCCAAATGGTGTGTTCATATAACTATCCCATGAATTCTTTAAAACTATATAAATAATGAATATGTTTTGGCAATGACTCCGACAAATATATAAGCAATGAATCGGCATCCAAGGCTTCATAGTGCTGGACTCGAATTTCATACATAATTACATTCTTCAAAGGTTTGGCACCACCCAAAAGTGTAATATTCTCTTTACCACCATAGCGTCTCCGATTGAAAATGATTTTTTCATTGCTGCCTCTTACCAAAAAACCTTGGAGCATTATTCCCCCGAATGCAGACTACCGCAGTTTTGAAGCTGCCTAGAACACAGTTTCCTTGTTCTTGGCTAATGGATTTTTGTTCTTATTTTTTTTACACAGATTAGGGACTGCAAGTGCAACGCCGACGCAGGAAGAGGATCGCCATCGGTCAAGAATGATCAGCGCTATTGGTTTTTCTGAAAAATGTCGGTGTTGTGTAGATTATTTTGTTAAAACCCTCACTGCGTTGAGAACCAGAAACCCTAAAGATAGGTGCAGCAGCGGGGGACTCACTCCAGACTCAACAGCACCAGATCGCGGCCACGACTGGGCAGAGACGAATGTTTTTTATATCTGTTTTTGATTCAATCCCATTTTCATGACTGCCGTGGCTGCATGTTTCTGTCAGTGTATATAAATAACATCGCGCTGGTGCTGCTGCCGCCCTCTTTGCCACTGCTCTGCTGCCGCTGCTCTGCTAGAAATTTTGATTCTGACTCGAAACCCTACAAATCCTAACCACCGGCTGCCTACGCTTGGTCCTGCTGCTATTTCTGCTCCGCTGCTGCCATGATGCATCATCATAATTCCTCTGATGTTGATGAATCCCTCTCATGCATGTTTAGCTCTACAACTACGATGCCAATGCCGGCGTCTCTGCTATTTTGCTGTTTTGACAGGAACGATGCTTTTGAGTAAAATGGACGTGATGATGAAAATCTTGTTATTTCCAGGCTTGTTTTGGACTCCAGCATCGTGGAGGCACTCAACAGACGGGGCATCACTCACCTCCTTCCCATTCAGAAGGCGGTTTTAGTGTTGCGCTAAACGGGAACAGGCAGAACGTTAGCTTTCAGAATTCCCATCATAAAAAGGGACCAAGTACGGCTCGCGCACCGTCCATCGGCACCCCACCAAATTCGGGATGGTTTTTATCAAACAACTTTGGAATGATTTAATAATTTGTATTAGTTGGTTGGGCATGTGCTGCGTTTTCCGTGAAACACCGTCTATTTGTTTATCGGTTCCAATCTACAATTTCCCTTCTCGCATGAATTACCCAGCTGTCAAAATCATTCAAAAATAGATTAAGGATAGTCCAGCTTGATGCCCCATTTCTGTAACATTTTTTTTAATATATTCTCCTGCAAGGAAGCTTGCAAATTGCAATGGAAGCCCAAAAGTCGGTGACTAGGTACAGAACAAGGGTCTGAATGTACGATCTCCCGCTAACTCAAGCTTGCTCAGAGAAAGAAATATGATCGCTATCAAAGATACTCCACTTGTGATAATGAACTTTTTGAGAATATTATCACTTTTTCAAAATGATAGACCATAAGGAATTGGTGCGTAGGTTCTAAAAAATGAAGTAAGAAAACAGGACTACATCTGTGCCTATGCCTCACTGACTCAATGAATTGGGATTCATCCGGCGATCACACATAGTTAACGATCATAAGCAATCTAGAAATTAGATGTCCCAAGTGTTGTAGGGTTTTGTTTTTCTGGCCGCAATAGTGCCCATGATTACCCAATTCGAATCAGTGCTTAGAAATGAAAGAGTGCCATAGGTTCCTCAGTCACATGCTTTTCCTTCAATTTTTTATCACTGGTGCACAGGTCTTTCAGCTCATCGTGCTTTACAATAATGCTCTAAATCATCTAATCTTGTTCCATGAAATGGCTAAAATGTTCCAACACTAAGTTTTAGAAATAATTAGATAATTTAGTTACTATAATACAACTCTGCCAATGCTAGTCCCAAGCTTGGATACAAGAGGGTTAGTATCAGATTACCAGTTGACTGGAAAACCTTGATAAATCTCACAAATGAGTTCTTTTTTAGATTTTGTAGAAGCTTGGGCATTTCCTAGAAGCAATGCATAATAATCATGGGGCTTATTTTCTATGGAAAATGGACAAGGGCTTGCTAAGGCATCCTCTAGAAATGATACACAACATTGTCATCTATATGTCATTAAAAGTATATAAGGGTTCCCACCTCAGGGATAGGTGTGGGTAAAGAAGCAAATCCAGTGAAGCTCTAAATTATGGGTTCGATTCTAGTGTGCAATGTTGAGTTATAAAGTTCAAATTAGACTATATATCTTAGGATGTACCTATATTATAATTATTTAGGGTTCCAACACCCACCAACCCCCTTCTTGTATCCCAAAACATTTCTCTTTATAGAGGCAAATGACAAAAAAAAAGCTCATGAAGCTAACCCCATTTTGTTGGAACAAGGCTAGGATGATGATGATGAGTTACTCTAAGACCTTTGAAACATCAAATCACAATTACCTAGGCGTTTAAAAATTAAAATTATTTTAAATTAGATCAAAACCTGAGATTGATTAAGGATAAAACTATTATAAAAATATTTTAAAATTTAATAAGTTGATCTATGTAATTGCAAATGGCACACAAATGTGTTTCAAAGATAGAGGGTCCATTACAACTCAAAGAAAAGAGGCCAAGCCAAACTAGACATGGATGCAAGTTGGAACAATAATAATAAGAGTTCCATGCAACTATACCATCAATGCAAGAACCAAAAGTTTAATTAAGAAGACAAATTCCCACCACGTAAACATGAGAATCTGTGAGGGAAGGTGCACCTCCATTACAACTTAACCTTAAGGTGAACCTCATAGGTAAATAATGGGGACTTGTATTTGGTAAAAACTAACTTAGTTCTAGAGTAATCACTAGAAAGATGGAATAGTCAAAGATCAAGGATATTATAATATTCTACTTAATTGATGTTAATTCCAAGGCCTTAGGAACTCCTATGGTGGGAACTCAAGCTCTAGAGGTATCTATGAATATAGATGTAGAGATCAATGAGTGGGTGCAAAGGGCTTACAATGTAGACTAGAAAAAATATGGTTCCTTAACCTAAGCAAAGAAATTTTACTTTAAGACCATAATGTACCATATTAATCTAATAGTACATCTAAGCAAAAATCACATCCTTCTCTACTAGGAAATGTGCAACCCTAAGTGGCTGATTTCCACTTAACTTACCTTAACTCATATTCTTGGAGATAAAAAAAAGATTCAAAAAGAATGATGGTGGACAAGAAGACATGCCTCTTCTCATACCTAATTAAAATACTTTCAAGAAGAAAAGGAATTTTTCACTATGCAAATGACACTTTCAAAAGGACTCCCACTACATCATGGAATAATATGCTAAAGATAAAACCAACTCTAAGGATTTAAGAAGAGTTATTGCCACCACATAACATCAAAGTAGCATAGGAACCACATGTATAAGTGCAAGTTCAAGTGCACCATGCTCTAGTAGAAAAGCATGTATAAATAATTTCAATGTCTATTGTATTATCATGAGTCATTTATAATAGTTGTAACATCATCAATCCTGTGAAGAATGTTGCATTGACCTTGCCTAAAGAACATCTAAAAGTTTTTGGTAATGTAGGATCATTCCTAGTCACACTAGAATCTAGAGATAGAGTAATTGTGATGGTGATGATACACAAGGGTTAAGAAGCTATAATAGAAATTGTAGCAAATTATAGTGACTGAAAAATTTGATCACTAAAAAACTAAAGATGTCAACACAACAGCTTTAACCCTGAATCCTCAGGGCCTTCAAAAAAATAAAATTTGAGGTGCCTTAGATGGTCTAGTAGATCACCTAGGGACTTAGAGGAGGGTAAATAAGATTGTAAAAATAAAAATGCAAAAACTACAGATCTGAAAAACTGAAAGTACAAAAAAAAACCTTAAACTTTATTTAAAAAGAATAAAGATTGATTTTAAGAAATGTACACAAAAATGTGCCTGGGTAGCAGGGGGTTCACTTCAGTGGAGCTTGAAATGCATTGCTCCATGATCTAGATGCTCCATAACTCTCAATGCTTTTGAACCTTTGCTTGTACTTAAAAAAGATTTGTAGGAAGGGTGTTACTATTGGTGGTGAGAAAAGTAAGAAATTTGACTACTAGATAGCTCCATGCTAGAGATTGGGAGCCCTAGAAATGCAGCATTGACACCAAAAATCTATAAGTCTCAAGGATAATTACAAAGGCTACAATGCTTCCACATTAGAGTTTAAGAGAATGCAATCATGGGAGATTGCAAGAGCTCTTGAGTACCTAAAAATGCCCCAAGTGTGGAAATGTAAAAAGTTTTAAATTACCCAAGAGTCTCCAGACTATGAAACTGTAAAAATTATGGAACCTTGAAATGGTGTTTGGGTTTAGCTTTTATAGGTTTTTGGCATTAATTTTTACTACAAATTGGCTATGGTTTGTGATGGGACGTAATATCACATGAGTCACGTATGTGATATCGCATCCCCCGCGATATCATGTATGCGATATCACGTCTTCCCCTACGATATCGCGTACACGATATCACAGTGTGTCGCAATGTCTATAAATAAGAAGCGGCTCTCCCTTTTTTGGGGATTAGTTTAGTTCCTTAGCGAAACTCTGGCAGTTTGATCCCTCCAGAGATAGATTATTTTCCAGTCTCTGCTCGTAGTGTGGTGAATGTAATTGTATGGCATCCTTTATTCGAGTGTGACGTACTTGGACACGCACATGACTGGAAATAAAGATCGAGATTACTTCATCATTGCAGCATTCACTTTGTTTATTTATTTAATTAATGTTATTTACTACTTTCCTAGTTAATCTCTCTCTCACCCTTATCTCCTAGCAACGCGGAATGAGTACGACTTGGTTACGAGCATTTAAGTGTGATTACTTGGCATCCCAGTGGCGTACCTAGGATCTACGCTTGGTAATCCTAGTGGTAGTCATGCACAAGGTCCAAGATGTGTACGGATGATCAAGGAATGGCTGCTCATCGCACTTAGGCTAGATTAGATTCTTTTACCCTTTACCTCCTAGCTTAGCTTAGTTAATATTATTTTCCACTGCCTTTAGGAGTAGCATTAGATTAGGAACATATCATACACCTCACTTTGGACTAAACCATACGTGACAAATATAATACTAGTCTAGGTGGAAAGATAGCGAACTGTGATCTAAGGCTAACTATCTAGGTGCCACAACTAGTCCGTCTGCGGAGTTCGACCGGATCGCGTGTGAGAACGCTCGTATTCGTATGGTTGAGTGTAGGGCTACCTTGCCACTTATTAGTTTGGCTACAAATTTTGGCTATGCTTTAGGTGGGGTAGATGCCAAAATTTCAAGGGTTTCCATATATAGTGATGAGCAGCGAGATACCTCTATGCCCAACCATACAAATCATAAAGCATTCATGTGTAATCTGATTGAATTCCATGGACTCTATAGTTTTTGGTGTACTAGTTCTCTAAGATGTAAACTTTACATTGAGGACATTCATTGTCTTCCCAACTACACTTTTGAAGCTCAATGTATGATTTAAGTGTAATTGAGGCATAATGATTTTTGTTGTTTTATGTGTTTATGCTCAAAGTGGTTGTACTTATGTATTTAATCTATTTAGCTTAATTAATTAACTAATCACTTAAGGTTTAATTTAGCCTAATTAATAGCATAATTAATGAAGATAATAAATTCATAAATAAATCATTAATATATTCTAAGTGCTGCAAGGTTTGATCAAAAGGCTCATCTTTATTGTTGTACACACTAGTGTGGTTCAAATACAAAAATGGTCAAATAAAGATCTTTATACTTTTTGACTCCTGCTATGGGTACTCAGAGAAATATTCTAACTTTCAAATAGACAAACTACAAGAGCTCTACTACTAATATGACTTTTATGCTTAATAAACATGGCTGGGAGCTCATATTTATAGTTTTTGCAATAGGACAGCATCAATGAGGCCTCGTAAACATAAAAAAAACTATGTCAACACGACCTCGTTAATGGGGCAACACCATGTAAATGGGGCCCTATCGATAAGGGCCCATCAACATGAGACTTTGACACTCATCATACCCCCACAACTGAGTGAAAACTTATCCTCAAGTTTCTTTACAAAAGTGGAAAGGTATGGGAGTATTGACTAACTCTTAACATAACAAATTAACATAATAAAACTGAGTGCCCAAGTGTACAAATCAACAAATCACAAAAATTGTGTTGTTCATGACACAAAATTGAGCACCATGACATGACTACACAAAAATTGGACAACACATCCTTTAATGACATGAATACAATGGAGAAGATTAGATAGTCTTAGGTGGTGAAGGCTCTTGAGCTTCTGAAGGACCTTTGCCAACTTTTGGCACGTGCGATAGCTAAGGTGGCTGTGGCTATCCTATTATAGCTGCAACCTACAATGGAAGGCAAAAGGCATCTAGTAATGCCTTCATCTTCTCCTCCTTACTTAGAGAATCATTCACAATCCACACAACATCACCAATGTGGAATGGAATGAGGATATCCCACAAAAAAGGCATTATTGGGAACATCTCCTTTATGTTGATAAATCATGCAGTGAACTATTTGCATTCAATATCAAATGCCCTAACTACATTCTATAACTGCTAGTGGTTGTTCATCCTCTTGGCTAGGTTTGTAGCGATCGAAAACATTGATAGCTAGAATGGTCACGTCGAGGGGTCCATGGTCAGGATACAAGCCTAACCTTGCCCCAGTCTGAAGGGCTATCACTGGAGGCAAAAAATAGAGGTAGAGTGCCCAAGAAAATCTTGTCAATTAAACTGATACTTATGGAGTGATTCGATGAACAAGTACTAGGGATTCACATGGTGTTTTTAGTGTTACCGAGGCCAACTAAGCCTAAGCATAGCAAGGTTTCCTAATGTGAAAATGAGGATGCAAGCATGAAAATTTGTGAAAAATAGCAAAAAATGTGAGTGTGAGGCTAAATGCCAAAGAATATGCTTGAAAATGCAAAGGAGTTTAAGAGAGGAAGAATGGCACCACCCCAAATAGGGGAAGTGTAGCAATTGTAAAAGAAACATGAGGAGGTACATGGCATATAGACAGGCATGGTAGGTAGTGTATTCATAGTCTTTGGGGTGTCTAGGCTATGAAAAATGATGTCTACCATGAGGTTTGTGCCTACTGGGTTGGCTACCATAGTTTCTTCTATGGGCTGTGGTGTGCTACGATGTCCAATGGTGTCCTAAAGTTTTGTTAAGATGCTAAGGGTGTTCAAGTGCAAGAGTGCCAATGCCAAGATGCCAACTACTGAATGAAAATGTCAACTAAATGCTTCAAAATTCCAACCCCTAAAATGTGAAATGTAGGGGTATTTATAGGTTTAGGGTTGACATGAAGTGTGGATCGAGTGCCACGTGACGTTAGGGTAGTTGAGGCTATACTTATCCTAGCTACACTCCCACTAGAGAACCTAGTTCTATGCTCTAGTGTGCTTCAATGGACCCCAAGAGACTACTAAATTGTGACTACACTACCAAGACTACATGTGCCAAAGTTGAAAAGACCACAATGTACCTACAAATAGTGCAAAACAGTGCAATTTGAAGGCTACACTTTGGGACTATGCTCTCCCCATTTTCAAGTGGGATCAAGCATAGGTAAAATTTTGGGACAAATGAGGGTGAAAAAGAGATGTAAGTTATAGATCTTACTTACCAAAGGAGTATTAGAGCAGAGATAGAGGCTGGTGTTAAGCTCTGGAAGAATTTTGAGGCTATCCTGCATTGTTATGCTAGATACACTCTAGAGCGTAACCCAACAATTAGGCAAATTCTACAACAATTGAAGTCTAGTGTTGGCTACACTGGCTATGCTCTAAAGTGTAGTAGGGAAAGTGAGAGCATATCACTGACACTTAGAAAAAAATTAATAAAAATTATAGTCTTCATCCAAGCTACGCTCTAGAGCATAGCAGGAGGGGTAGCTTTAGGAGTTAGAAAATCTACCAAAATGCTTTTTCCATGTTGGGCAAGCTTAATAGCTTTTGGCTTGACACTTAGGAAAACTAGCCACTTAAGTGAATGCTATGTTGGCTACACTCTAGAGTGTAGTAGGAAGAATGGGAGTGTAGCATAACACTTATAAAATTTTGCAAATTTGGTTTTGTGCTACATGCTACACCGACAATACTTTGGGGCATAGTCCTAGTAGTGGAAGCATAGGCCAAAAATTTAGATAAAATTTGCCTTATCTTGACACTTAGACAAATTTTCCATTGAGGTATTATTGCCTAAATTTGGTGGTTTTTCATTGGTCCCTCTTTGTCAACATTTGGAGGAGTGGCCCAAGAGACATCAACAAAGAACTCGAAACACCATAGTAAGCCTAAGACCAACATTGCTCATTGATACCTAATCAAAGGAAACTTCACTGAGCTTAAGAGTGCCAAAGGTAATGGTATGCTAAAGGTAATGGATGTAGGGAATTGGCTTGAGGATAACAAGGCAGCAATGAGATGCAAATGATGTATCATGTCGTAAGATGTGAAGTTAGCATGGCTAACCATGATCATGGCACTAGGGTGGCTTGTCGCGAAAACAATGGCCTCTCGTCAAAATGCTTGTGAGAGAGCCATCACCCATAGCATCAAAATGACTTATCCCTAACATGTTGAATTCTCGTTGGTGTGCTTATGAGAAGGCCAATGTGAATTTAGGGTTGGACTAGTTTCAAAATTACAACTTTGCTAGATTCTACTTGGGAACATGTTTTTTTTATTTGCAAAATGCTAGCTATAAGATGCTCATCATTGAGTGAACTATGTGTTTCTTGATGGGTTTTGCTTAAATGAAACCATGTTGCATCTATAGGATAGGTGGTTCCTACCTAGGATGAGTTATGTTACATCCGCTTGGGCTTTGACTAGCACATAGAGGCTCCCCATGGGACAAGTTATGTTACATCAATCATGGGTTCTACGGTCAACTAAAAGAAAGGTGTCATGTGCATTGGAGAAGCTTGCAAGAAAGGCTAGAAAATGTAAGGTAAATGGGTAAATGCAAGTAGGGTATGGGACTCTAGCAGGTGTTACTAATGGTGAGAGCTCCAACCAGTAATGTTTTCGACGTGGCCTACGGATGGTACTATTAGCGATGATGGTGGTAGCTCCAGAAGGTCAGCAAAATGCTTAAGGGCATCTTTAAAGGATAAACAAAATGCCAAGGGTGATAATGCTACAAATGTTCCAAAGGCTCTTCTCATAATGACATGAATTCCATTTTGGAACTACAATTCCCCTCCCCACCCTACCCACGAGGTGTAGGAAAATGATACAGGATCTGAAGTATTCATGCTTGCTTGTTTGTAGAACTATGCACATTGAGTCATGCATGCCAAACTATGAACCTAGTTTAAGATCCTAGTAGACTACATGTTGTGCTAGTTTAGGGTCCTAGTAGACCATGAACCTAGTTTAAGGTCCTAGCAGATCATGATGTGCTAGTTTATAGTCCTAGAAAACTATTGTGTGCTAGTTTAATGTTGTAGTGGATGGTGGATGTTGTGCCGGTTTAACATCATGATGCAAGAATGAGTTGTGCTAGTTTATAGTCATAACGGACTTGTTGTGCCAGTTTAATGTCATAGCAAATGGGTGTGCTATGGATGCTAGTTTAACGTCATAACCCAAGGATGCTCTATGCTAGTTTATAGTTATAGTAGACTTGCTATACTAATTTAACATCATAGCATACACTTCTTTACCTTACTTTGTCATTGATGAAGCATTGCATACTAAGCATAGTATGGCTTCAAGTACCAATGGTTGATTGGATTAGCAAACTCATTGCCATCTAGGTTAGCAAACTTGAATGCTCCATTTTCATAGGCCTCAGTGACCAAGGAAGGCCCTTCCTAGTTGGCTGAGAATTTATCTATGAGTTCACGAATGGTCTTGAGGACTAAGTCCCTACTCCTGATTGGGTGTTGATGCTAATTATGGTGATGCTTTTGTCATTACTTTTCTTAATACCATTCAATGCAATCAAGTATCTGCAATTGCTCCTCCTCTATAGAGTTGAGGCTATTGATTCTCAACTCGTTATTTTGAGCCTCATCAATGAAGCTTAACAGGATCACACAAAGTGATGGGACCTACAATTCAATAGGAAAAACTTCTTCAAACCCATAGATAAGACTATATGGTGTCTTACCTATTATTATCCTACACATTGTGCAGTACGTCCATAGTGCATAGATTAGTTACTCGTGCCATTACGATTTGCTGTTGCTGAGCATCTTCTTTAGAAGGTTGATAATGACCTAATTTGTAGCCTTCACTTGGCCATTCATCTGTGGGTAGTATAGTGACAAAAATGAATGCTTAATGCCAAGGTGTTCGTAAAAGGCTTAGGTTTTTGCACTGCTAAATTGTAGCCTATTTTCTATAACTATAGTCATGAGTAGACCAAATCAGGTTACTATGTTATTAAGGATGAATTTGTAAACTTGTTGCAATGTCATTTTTCTAAGGGTAATAGCTTCAACCCACTTAGTAAAGCATTCAATTATAGTTATGATGAAGCTATGTCTTACGAAAGACATAGGCATGATAGGTCCTATGATATCCAACCGCCAAGGTTGGAATGGCCACATGATCTATGTGATGTGAAGTTCAGTGAGAGGCATGTACATTAATTTGCTATGTCATTGACATACGTCACATGTCTTAACCTTGGAAACACAATTGCACTCCATATAAGGCCAATAGTAGCCTAAGCATCTAATTTTCAATGCCATTGCCCTGGGTGCTATGTGACCTCCACATAGTCCCTTGTAGACTTGATCAACAATCATTTGCACTTTGCTATCATTAACACAAGTTAGCAATATGCCATCATAGGATCTACAACATAGTGTGTTATCACCTACACAAATGTACTACCATGACCGTTTTTGCACTGCATCCTTTTGGGTAATGGTTATATGTTGTGAAGGATCACCTTGTTGAAGGTACACCTTGATGTCATCATACCACTCTACCACATGGGTCATGCTTATTGTGGGTACAAATGTAATGTCAATTGTTTGTGTGATAGGCTCGATGCATTCCACTATTGAGGTGGCCAAGGCATGAAACATGTTAGGTGCAATGCTTGGGGCTAACGTGGCTAATGCGTTGGCAATGGTGTTCTCATTACGGGGAATGTGTTGGATATCTATGGTTGTAAATTATTTGAGCAAGTGCTTTGCCAATTCGTAGTAAGTTTGTAAGTGTTGTGCTTTGCAAGTGTAAACTTCTATAACTTGGTTAAAAACTAATTACAACTCACCTTGGATTGCTAGGTTTTGATTCCTAGGTCACATGCTACTAAGATACCTCTAAGGAGACCTTCATACCTCTCTACATTGTTGGTGCAAGGAAATATAAAGTGATAAGTGAAGGGTTAGGTCTCCTCGAAGGGAAATGTGATTATGATAGTGGCACTACCCCTTTGAGTGGTTAAAGCATCATCAAAGTGTAAGATTGTCTCAAAGTTTCCATGCACTTGGCTTATGTTGCTAAAATGCTCATCTAGGAATTCTAGATCTATTGTTGCTTGATCGTTTATTGGCGAAGCCATAAGTTGTACAGTTATTACCTAACCTTTAGTTGATGCTTGTGATATGTAGTACAAGTCAAAATTTATGGCTATTTTTTTCCACTATGCAATTCGACTACTTTCATAAATGTTTGCAATGATTTCCTGAAGTACATTGGTTTTGCAAATGATATTTACCTTATTACAAAAAAGGTAGTTCCTTCACTTCTTAAGTGCAAAGATTTAGGAGAGGTAGTTCTTTTCCACATCATTATATTTTTCTTCATGGACCACTAATGCATGGCTTAGGTAGTATATAGGGACCTTTGAACCATCATCTCGCTTTTTGCAAAGTAGAGAAGCAATGGACATTTCAGAGGTTGTAAGGTAGATGTATAATGGTTTATCTCCTTGCAAAGGATAGACTATAGGAAGTTGAGCCAGGTCTTGTCATCCACTCAAAGTGAAATCCCTTTTTGAGTAGATGTTGCATAAGCCACAACTTGTTAGTCAACCATTCGATAAACATGCAAATGAATTACAGTCTTCCTTCTAACCCACATAGCTCCTTAAGGTTAGTCGATGGTCCTAAGTTGATGATGGCCTTAACCTTATTGGGATCTACGTGTATGCCTACTTTTGATACTAAAAAACCTCGCATGCGACCTATTTTAACACTGAAGACACACTTCTTAGGACTCAATCTAAGGTCATGTCTTAGGAAAATTTGAGTACATGGTCTATGTCATTTGTATGGTTATGTACCATTTTGGACTTAACTGCTATGTCGTCAACATAGTCATTGAGCAAATCTAACAAGTAGTCACTAACAATGTACATCATAGTGCATTGATAGGTTGCTCCTATGTTTTTTAGTCTGAAACACATCATTGTATAGTAAAACATACCCTAAGGGGTCATGAAGGTAGTACTGAGTTAGTGCTCTAGGTTGATCCAAATCTGGTTGTAACCAAAAAACCCATCCATGAAGGACAATAAGGCATGACAGTTGTAGTATTGACTAGTTGATCAATACTAGGCAATGGAAAATCATCTTTAATGGTCACATTGTTTAAGTCCTAGAAGTCTATGTGAATGTGTATACTTTCATTTTTCCTAGGTACAACCATGATGTTGAAGACCTAGTCCACATAGTCCACAGCTTGGATGAAACCAACTTTGTAAAGCTTGGTGATTTCATTGTGGACTACCAATGCCACCTTAGGCTTTACCTTTCAAGCTTTCTGCTTAATTGGTTTTACATGAGGATCATGGATTATATCATGCTACACTATGCAAGGATCTAGGCCTAGCATGTCTTCCTAGGACCATGTAAACACCTTGATGTTGTCGTTCAGTACCTTGGCAATGCTCAAGGTGTGTTGAGGCTCTAACAAGGAACTAAGTTTCAATGTTTTCACCTTGCCACCAAGTGTTGTTACAGGGACTTCAAAAATGGGATTATCAGTGATTTTGCCTATCTCTAAGTCTAGGGCTTTGACTAGATGGCTTGGCCAATCTAGCGGTGCCTCTACCTATGCTATATGTTCATCACAAGCTCTAGGCTCAAGGTCTAGGCATTCAGTATTGATGTATCAAGCTCTAGGCTCAAGGACTAGATGTGAATGAAGATGCCTGCATGTGCTCATGTTGCAATCCTATCAAGTATCCTACAAAACAACTAGCAAAAACATCAAGCCACACCTATCTCAAATGCAATCAAAATGCATTAAAAAATTAGGAAAGTAATGCAATGAAAATTCACCTAAGTGTGCAAATGTGGAGCTAGAAAAAAAAGTATGTGGGCTCGTTTTGGGCCTTGGCAAGCCATGGGGTGCCAATTTAAGATCATAGCAAATCATGGTTTGCTAGTTTAAGGTCATAGTGGATCATGGTTTGTGTAAATTGTGTTGGTTTAAGAAAGGTTGGGAGCGCTTGGAATGTGGAGTCAGGTTGGGCATTTACTAGGTAATTAAAAAAATTCAGAAAATTTTCCAAGTCTATGGATCACCAAAAGAAATTCAAAAATTTTCTAACTCTCATTGCTATGCTCACCCCTTATTATGCTTGGTCCCTTTCTATGCTCAGGAAAACATGGAAATTTTGCCTAAGTGTGAAATGCTATCTTGGTAGGTGGCACATTTAATTACCCAAGGAGGGTATATATGCATGCTTCACCAAGGTCAAACTATCATTTTCCAAAGTAAAAATGAGAAGTTATAGAGCGTAGCACATTTGGAGCAAGGAGTGGAAGCCAGAGCATAGAAATCAAAGCATGATGGCCAACATGACGTGGTAAAGTGAACATCATCACCTTGAACTCATCAATGTGGATGAGGGAGAGCAAGCACTATGATGTCTACCAAGGGCATGTGTGAAGGAATGGAGAGAGCTACCATCCACCAAGTACCCTACTACGCTTTACCCTCCTTTTTGCATAATTTTTACTTTGTACTTACTTTGCTTTGCCTTGCATCGAGGTTTGGGACTTGGGGCAATTTTCCGTGGCAAGAACCACTGCTATCGTGGCCATGATGGCTACTACGACTATAAGGAAGGACTCTTTGTGGGTGATGGGTTTTGCTTTGCACATTTTTGCCTTATCTCTTCTTGTGGGAATGCACTGTGTGGGCATGGATGATTGGGTTCTATGGCTATGTGGGGCATGGAGGATGGGAAAAAATGAAGGGTGGCCATGGCCTAGGAGTGAGGGGTCATGGAACCTTCCCATCCTTCTTTGTTTTTTTTCCTTTTGTGACTGCATGACTAGAGGAATCGAGGTTTAGCAGCAGCCCTAAAGCTGATGAAAGGAAAAGAAGGGCCACAGAGCACATGATGCCAAGGAAGAAATATTTTTTGTTTGTTCCACATGGGCCTAAGGCTAGGGCAAGGAGAACGATGTGGCCACAAGGATAGCGATTGCGGTGGAAATCAACGGGGACATGAGAAGCCGTGATAGGCCACAGCCATGGCAAGTGCCTTAGAGCAATGGGGCTAGGTGGCACCATGAAGGGGGCAATTAGTCTTCTTTTATTATCTTTTTGAAAATTTTTCGTGGAAATTTTGGGGCTATGCTCCCAACTGTTCAAATTTTTTTTGATTTTTCATGTTTTGGGGTTATTCTCCCTAGGGAGTGTAGCCAACAGTTAGAAAAAATTTGATGATTTTGGGGGCTATGCTCCATAGGGAGTGTAGCTAATAGTTAGAATTTTTGTCATTTACCTAGGTTACACTCCTAATGAGGGGTAACCTAGAGTTAGAATTTTTTTGTGGGCACCTTGGATTATGCTATCCAAAGTTAGAAATAATTTTAAAATTTGCTTTGTAAAAATGAAGAATTTGCTAAGTGTGAAAATAAAATGACAAACACGAGAATGCAAAGTGCTAAAATTCCACCTGTGAAACATTATTGAGATGATGTGACGTTTAGGGTTCAGGGTTCAGGGTTCATGGTTTAGGGTTTAGGATTTAGGGTTTAGGGTTTAGGGTTCAAGGTTTAGGGTTTAGGGTTTAGGGTTCAATGAGCACCAGGTGCATCAAGTGTGTATTAATGTCCTATGCCTGTGGTATCCATAGGGGACCCCAAGGATATATATATCTTTTACTAAGTTACACTACTCTATATTAACTTTGCTAATTTTTTCGAAGTGTAATGTTATGGATTTCTGTGCATCCAATGTATACTAATGCCTTTTTTTTTTCTTTGTTGCTTTTGTAGTGTCAGGGTATTATTGAAGCCAATCCTTATTGTGGTGGAGCTTATTACCATCCTTTGTTGTATAAGCGAACCTGTTCCAAACACACCTACACTGAACACACAATTGGATCACCAGTTGATATGGTTTTGCCAACAGCATGTAAGTTCCTAGAATTCCTACTCCAACACTTCACTATGATGATGTGGTCATATTTAATGAAGGAAGCTATTGGTGTCATCATAGAGACATACTACCTAGGGGCAAACTACAGTATTCAAGGTTCATGTTCGATGAGCTCACTACTGATGATGGTAGAGCAAGAGGTTCAAGCCAAGGTCCTAGGGGTGTTAGGCCTTTGTCTAGGATTTGGCAAATTCTAGAGTTCAGTTGTTATAGTAAGAGCAACACTTTCTTTATTGCTCGGCATGTACATACCTTGTTTCAAAACCCACCTAGGATGGTGTACTATGCAAGAGGGTAAGTCTTCCTATGATTCTTACATTATTCATTTGGCTATTGGCCCATACTAAGGTAATAACTTCTCATGCTTGTTACCAGGTTTAGCATTAACGAGCATAGCCTACATGATGAGGAGGGGGTCCTAAACCTATTTCATACTACCCTATAGGAATTTTTAACCTACAATAATGTTCGTGCAAGGGTGATCAAGCAAATTGGATCCAACTTGGTGAAGTACCCTTACCAATATCCAAAAGCCTATGAGAGGCGTTGAACCCATGGTTAGTTGGATGTGGAGTGGGTGAACAATGTACTTAGCATTAAGGAGGCATCAGTTTCACCACCACCATCATGCACACCTTTTTTCCTACGTAAGTAGTTTATCACTTTACTCTTGTGCATTTGCTACCTTTCCTTTTTACATGATGCTAACGTTGTTTTCCTTACCTATATTGTAGCTATAGTCACTTTGGGAGAGGTCACGATGGTTGCTATGGGCCACACTGAGGCCACCCTCATCATGAAGTATGGTGATGTTGAGGGTGCATAACATTGGTTGTGCCACTAGGTCCTAGTGGAGTTGACCAGTAGGCTTACACGAGCTAAGTTGATGGACCTTTTCTTAGCCCTTAGCCCAAAAATTTTAGTGACTAAAATGGTCACTATTATTGATTCCTTTAACAACGATGCTCATCACTTTGTCACGTGGGTGCGTGGTGTGAAGGTGGTCTTGGACCTCACTAATGACTTCTTTGTGGACCTCTTTGGCCTCCCCTCTAATGGACCATTGGTTATTAATAAGACCAACAGAGAAGTGGACCACCAAGAAAATATCAAGAAGTGACTAGGTACTTCTCAATCTCACAAAGGCATACTCGTTAAGAACATGTAGGTGCCTGTGGTCCATGAGCTTTACTCTCTCTTCTGTGCTCGTGCATTTCTGAAGTTGCTCTTCCAATGGAAAATCCTTGGAATGGAGCAAGCTCGAGTGATAAGGGACATGTTGGAGGAGGATACAAGGTACAACTAGGCCTCTCACATTGCTGGCAGCCTACATGCCAAGATTGTCAAGTTACGCCACAACCTCCAGGTGAGGTCGCACGTGCACTTCGCATTCTTCATAGGATGTCTACTAAGATTTGTAGAGTTTTTGACGGTTTATGAAGATAGACGATGGATGGTGTAGGACCGCACACAACTCTTAAGGCCATGGATAAAGCACCTATTTGCTACCACGTGAGCTCAAAACCCCCAAAGGCAATTGGTGAGTCATTTTCTATAATGACTAAAGGTCCCTTAGGGTGATCTCACTACTCGCATGATAATGTAGGTGAGCCCCCACCAGTTGATACCGAGAATGCAAACAAGGTGGAGTGTTACATTGCCAAGACAATGGGACTATCTAAGACAAATATTAAGAGGCCACATCCTACAGAGAAGCCTGCATAAGAGGTTGAAAAGATGTGTGACAAGAAGATCTACCTGAAGTTTCACAACTTGCACACAGATGTTGCATGTTAGTACAAGTTATTGAATGCATTTTTTTCATTTTATGTATTTATATTTTTATGTTTTTTATGCTATGCTATGATATATTATGCTAAGTTGCTACTAAGTGTTAAAATGCTAACCTTGACATGCATGTGAATTATTGGAATTAGATGAGAGGGCTGCCAAACCTCCTCAAACTGGGGAGGGAGAGGCATAAGAGAAAGAGATGTGTGAGGCTATAGAAGTCCTTCAATAGTTAGAGGAGGAGGGACTGCTTCTTCTTGACAAGGGTGATTTTGACAACCTCTTTGATGGTATGTAGCTGGGTGATCGCCGCCACCCACCCCCCCCCCCCCCCCCCCCCCCCCCCCCCCCCCCCCCCCCCAGC
>MNCI01005887.1:382893-422315 GCA_015680685.1 Gnetum montanum
CCCCCCCCCCCCCCCCAAGTTTGCTGCCAACCTCTTTGAATTTTGCTAAATGTGTTATTGCATTGTAGCTGCAAAGGTACCTGCCAGTAGTCTGGCTTCTACCTCTACTTACCTTATGGAGGCATGGGTAGAGGTGCCTGACAAGTTTACCTTCATGGAAGGTCTAGTTGGGGACATGGTGGACCACCTACAATAGGCAAATCCCAAGCTTGGTATGCTTGTGATGTTGCTTTCCTTGTCTTATTTTACCTACTTTGCCCTTAGTCTATGGCTAAAGTTTTTTTACTTATTGTATGTCAACAAGTTCTAAGCTTCATTGGGATCCAAGCAAAGTGGCCAAGGTGGATGCTATTCCTAATTTTTTCCCTAAGGTGGAGTAAGTGCATCACCGTGTATATGAGGCAGTGAGTAAGTGTGTAGTTTCATGTGCAAAAGCATTATGGGTTTGCAGGCATACTAACGAGTATCTATGAAAGCAAGTGCACGAGCTCTAGGATAAGGTGGTGAGCTAGGATGTCAAAATGAGGGACTTGTAGTCCCATTATGATTTACTTGTAGCTCGTGCATGAGGGGATAGTACCTAGTGGATAGCCAAGATTAACTATTGCAAGTACTAGTCAGCAATCTAGGACAAAAATGAGGCCACCAAAGATATTATTAAGTAGAGGCTGTAGATGGACTTGCTAATACGAAAGGACTAAGATTGGCAAGATTATAGCGCAAAGGTGTATCAATGGGCTAAACTCAAAAGAACCATAGGCACCACTATAAGAACAAGCAAAATATGTATCTTAAATGTTACAAGGAGGAGTCCATTGAATGCTATTGTCATGATATGTCACTTGAGGTGATTAGTAGGACATGGGCTTACAAGTTGTTCGCTCATCATGTAATGGTGAGTGGGTCTCCAGAGAGGCAGATTACTATGCCCTTAGGGGAGGTTTCCTCTACCACATTTTTAATGAAGTTGCCTGCATGGACCACCATGGAAAAAAGCAAGACCCTTACAAGTATTGACTTTGGCCAGGAGGACTAGACGCAACTATCAAAGGCTGAAATCTTCTAACACTTGGAGGAAGGCCTTGATAGATTGCCTTCAGAGATAGATGTGGGACATTCTCAAGTTGGTTTTTTTTTTGTTATTTTGTACTTTTATGTTAATTTTTCATGTTGTGCATTCGTTGACTAGTTCATTGTTTTGCATTACTTTGAGTAGGCACTAGGCAATGCTGCAGGTCCCAACAAAGTAGTAGAGGAAGAGGAGGAGGAGCCTTAACCCTCACCGAACACCACCAACTAAGTAGTCCTAATGCAGCCCTATTATTGGGAAACTTTGAATTTTTTGGCTGTACAGTCATACCATGTATTTTATTGATGGATTAATGAAGATGTAATGATAAACTATTTTTGCTATGTGGGTTGCATATTATGTAGAGTTTTGTGTTCATTTTGCTATGTATTGCATGCTAGTAATGTTGTTGGTTAATGCGATTATGCCCTTCGTGGGCCCTATGCTAGTTTAGGGCCATGGCGGGAGGGTTGCTACTAATTTAGGACCTTTTCAGGTCGTGGCAATTACTGGTTTAAGGCCATTTTGAGCCATAAATAAAGAGAAAGTGAGGTGCCAGTTTAAGGCCTTGGTGGACCATAATGATAGTTTTAGGTTGTTTTGGGTCAATGCAATGAAGGAAAAAGGGTTGCCAGTTTTAGGCTACAGTGGGTTGTATGCTAGTTTAAGCTCTTTTCAGGCCATGACATTGTGAGAAGGTGGCCAGTTCTAGGCCATGGGGGGCCATGTATATTTTTTGGCAATTTTAAATTTTGTGATTTTTACGTATTCTAGTGTATTTTAATGCATGGGCAAACTAAATGAAAATGCATAGGAAAAATGAATGAATGCATAATAAAATGAATGATGTGAAACACAAGAAACCATGTGAAATGTAACTGCTCAAGCAAAAGGAAAATAGGGCATGTAAAAATTAGGGGCAAGTAGGCACCTAGCACATGTTGAACTAAGGGGATGTCTTAGTCATGTAGTTGCTTCCTAACCCAATGTGGGGTGGGGGTGCATAGGGCTTAGGTAGCACAAGGCAATATTCACCTAGACCCTCGTCCGTGATGTTAAAGGAAAACTCTACCCATAAAGCTTCCTTGGGGAGATCTTTGACCTCTTTTAGTTTCTCAAGTGAGTCTACCGAACAAGGTTAACTCTCATCCTTCACAAGTAGTATGTCATCAGGGAACTCTACCTTCAACCCTTGTTCTGTGTCAAGGTTGTTGATGGTCAAAGGGGCTACATTATCACCATGTATGATCACTTCTCCACCTTTGTATGAAAGGTGGATTTTTTGTTGGATGGGTGAGGAGATAGCCTATAATTAGGCTAGCTAGGGCCTTCCCAGGATTAGATTAAACTTGGGCATCTTCTTAATGATAATGAATTTAGCTATTTTGGGGAACTACTCCCCTATCATGAAATCCATCATGACTTTTCCCCTTACAACAACACAAGACCTTTAAAGGACTTTAGGCACATTGTCTTTGTGGGTTTGATTTGGTCAATGACTGGGAATGGGATGACAATGGTTGCCACCCCATTGTCAATGTGCACCTTGTGAATCATGCATTACCCTATGCAGATTTTTATGAACATTGGCATGGTGATGACCTAACCCTTTTTAGGAACAACCTTAATCGCCTCATTGCAAAACACTAGGGGCATTGAACTTGATGCCTATGGTGTGGGGGGATGCATCATGGCATAGATGGCTTGTTCATTTACTAGGATGTCCTCCTTAATAGGAATGAAGGTCAAGATGCAAACTCATGCTTCATGATGAGCGAAGGAGATCATGACCAAGTCATATAGGCTCAACGTTGTGTTCTTTTATTTTAGAGCCTATTTGACTTATGCCAACGCATCTAGGAAATCCTTACCATTGTCAATTGCTTTATTGGCTTTCATCTCCTCCATGTGGTCCAAGAGAAATATATCTTGAGGAGGAGATTTGGGCTTTGCTTATTTTGTCTGCTTTTGAGCCTCAGTGCTTAATTATTGATTACTTATAGTGGTTGTTTCAACTGACATGGCCATAGGGATAGAAGATAAGGGATAGGCTTAGGCAGACCTAGTCCTATATGTTCCTTAATCATTTTGTTAGTAAGGCATTCATTGAGCCTCCCAAGCTAATAGCTAGATTTCCTATTGTTGTATGCAAGATGAGGCCTTGGGCAAGCATGGCCTAATGCAGTCCCCCCACCAAACTTTGAGAAGGTGAGGAGTTCACACATTGAGGCATCCTAATGAAAAAATGTATCTGGGTTGTTATCATCACAACGTGTTATGGGGCCCTAACCAAAAAGGGTGCCATGGGTACCTAAGGTGGTGCTCTAATGACAAAAGGGAACCTTGAACTGGTTGACACCAAGGAGGCCCTAGTGTTAGCAGAGGACACATGAACCATGAATGGCCCTTATGCTAGTTATGAGTCATCCTCAATGCTGATGGCATTAATAACGTAGCCTACACCACTTGCATTGAGAGGGTCTTTGTAGAACTTCATTGATTGATTCTCAAGGTGAACTATGTCGGTTGCATCAAGGACTAGTTGGTCTTGGTCAATCATGCATTGTATGTTATCCCATAAGGCCATGTAGAAGTATATGTCATGGCCATGTAGTTGATGGTAATGCTAGAACTGATCTAACCTGAAGTGCTTAGGGATTGAAGGCTCATTTGGTGCAGCTACTAATGAGTTTTTGAGGAGCTCGTAGTAGTGATCATGGTGCTTGCAAGCATCCTAAAAAATTTGCTTATACTAGATGCACCCAGCATTATGTAGTTTTCCCAAGAGCTCTGATGACTTGATGGGAAATGGTATGTACTTTGAGCAGTCCTTTCACTCAAAGTTTGGCCTTGGAGTAACTTGCCCCATGACCATTGATGATGCAGACTGGTTGGCCGCCATATGGCTAGAGCTAGATGCCTTGTTTTTGGTTAGGGCCTTAGGTGCCTTGGCCGTTGGTTTGGTGTTGTTTAGCTTGGCCTCATTAGCCACCATTGTAACAGTTGTGGTTTCCTTAACCTTTTCCTTGTCCTTCTTTGCATGTGCATTTTTGTAGGCCATGTAGGCCAAGTCTTTACTAACCTTTGTTGCATCCTAAATGCTCTTCATTTGAGCAAATATTTGGCTCAAGGAGTGCAAGCAAGGTAGTACAGCCTCAACTTAATGAATTCATTCACTACACCTTTGAAAATGGTCGATAAGTATGTCTCTATGATGTGCTCATGAATTTCAATGAGTGTAGTGCTCCAACACTAAATGAATTTTTGCATGGGCTCTAAGTGACCCTCCTTAATTTGCATTAGTTGATCCAAGGTCGCCTTGGACTTCAAGTTGTACTTGAAGCGAGTGATGAATTAACTAATCAATTCCTCCAAAGAGGATATGGAGACCTTGGGGACTGTGCGGTACTAGTCTAGTGCCTTTCTGGTCAAGGACATGGCAAACACATAGATGATTGCATGCAGCCATGTCTACAATAGAAGGCATTCAAAATGAAAGGTCACTAGGTGGACGTTAGGGTCCACTTCACCACTAGATTTAGTGAACTAGGGAAGTTGGACTCCAGGAGGTAGGGTTAGTGATGGGACCATAGGATTGATTAGTTTGTCTTGGTAAAAGTCCATCATATGGACCATTTCAAAGTAGGTGGCTTTGAGTCACTTAACCTCCTTGGTGAGCATCTAGATGACCTATAACACTTGGTCCAAGCTTGGGGTGGGTGCAATGTGCTGCACTAGTTGTGTTGCCCACTATGGTGCTTGAGTGACCCATGACCCCACTCTAGGTTTCATGACCACATGAGATGCCTATTGCATATTCTATTGTGTGTACTACTATGTGTGCTGCGCCATGGACATAGAGGCTAGAGTCCACCATGTAGTCATGGCTTGTGTCATTGTAGGGAATGCCAACAGGACAGACAGAACATATGATGCCTGAGCTAGTGATGGCTGGGAAATCTACACAATGTGTATGTAAGGTTGCATCAACATTATAGATGCTAGAAGAGAGGATTGCATAGACTATGCTAACGTTATAAAGGGGAGGGTGGCAAATGGTCCTGCATCCTAATGTGTGTGATGTACAAAGGGAGGGGTGATAAACAGTGCTGCACCTTGATGCACATGCACTTGATAACTTGCCACTACAAGGGTTAACCTACGAAGTAACAAAGGAGATGCAACTACCTAATAGAAGGTAGATGGCTAGGACTGTGGAGGGATGAAACTAGAGATAACCTACTGGAAAGAGATGTAAAATGAATTCTCATTCTTTGAATGAGTTTCAAACTCATCCTGCCCATTTTATAGGGGCTACTCATAGTAAATTGCTACATCATGCTCATTTGACCCACTCAATTGAACAAGTTAGCCAAGTAGCCACTAAAAGGTCTTGGTGAGTGAAATGAAATCATTAGGGATAGGGAAATACTCCCTCCCATTCCAATGTATGCTTTTGTAACCCCATTTGACATCAATTTCTTGGTAGTCTAGCCACAAATCCACTTGGAGTTTCACAAAAAGGAAGTTATATTTTTCATCATCAAGAACCATATACTTAGGAGGTTGGCTGCATATTTTGAGCAACTACCTCTCTACCAAAGCAGACCCTCCTACCCTAGGAAGATTAATTATGATCTCCTACTGAATAGGTCAAACAATGACCATGCTTAGGATGGAGGTCAAGGGCTGCTCAAGATTCATGATGCTATGCAAAATATGTGAACATTGTAGAGGCTAAAAAATGGCTAAGTATAGAAATGCTGAAAATGGCTAAGTAAGAGGATGCTAAAAATGCCAAAAAATGGCTAAGTCTAAAAATGTTGCTGAAAAAAACTAACTTTGGTGTGCTATGCTCAATACACTGAAGCCTGCTACACTCTCATGTTGAGAGCCAACTATGCTCTCCTAAGCACATAGAGTTTAGCTAAGTGCCAAAGATATGCTTTATCTTTCATCCAATGAGGTTCCAAGGGAACTAACAACTAGGTCCAATCTACACCAATTCGTTCATAGACAACTCCTACACTAGCCTATGATTCAGCTACTATCATGGCAGGTCCACAGGGGTGTCGAGTCTATGCTAGCCTGGAGCTAGTAATGGAGGCATAAAGAGCGCATGGAACTACCACTGGACACTAAAAGAAATGGCACAGACCTCCTTCTAGTGCTAGAAAACTATAGCGATCGAAAATGTTGAATCCTGGAATGGTCACACCAAGGGGTCTATGGTCACAGTATAGCTGTAACCCCACCCCCATCCAAAGGGCCATCATTGGAGGGGAAAAATAGAGGTGGAGCACCTAGGATGTTCTTATTGATCAAATTGGGACTTACAGAGTGTTTCGACAAATAAGTACTGAGCGTTTTCACAATGTTTTTGATGTTACTAAGGTTGACTAAGCCTAATTGTAGAATGATGGTCCAAGCATGCAAATGCGTGCAAAATAGCAAAAAATGTAAGTGTTATTCTAAATTCCAAAGAAAATTCTTGAAGATGCAAAGGAGTTTGAGAGAGAAAGAATGGCACCACCCTAAACAAGGGAAGTGTAGCACTTGTAAAAGAGAGGTGAGGAGGTATGCAGCGTACAAATGGATGTAGTAGGAAACATAGTCATAATCTCTAGGGTGTCTAGGCTATGAAAATTGACATCCATTGTGAGGTCTATGCCTACTGGATTGGCTACCGTGGTTGCTCCTATGGGCTGTGATGTGCTACGGTGTCCAGTGGTGTCCTAAAGTTTTGTCAAGATGCTAAGGATGTTCAGGTGCAAGAGTGTTAATGCCAAGATGCCAACTATTGAATAAAAATTCCAACCCCTAAAATGTGAAACACAGTGGTACTTATAGGATTACGGTTGATGTGAAGTGCAAATTGGGCGCCACGTGGCATGAGGGTAGTTGGGGCTACACTAACCCCAACTACACTCCCACTGGAGTGACTAGTGCTACACTCTAGTGTGCTCCAATAGATCTGAAGAGACTACCAAATTGTGACTATGTTGCCAAGATTGCATGTGCCATATTTGAAAAGACAACAATGTACCTACAAATAGTGCAATACAATGCAATTTGGAGGCTACACTCCAAGACTATGTTCTTCCCTCTTTTGAGTGGGGTTGAGTGTAGGTACAATTTTAGGACAAATGGGATGTGCAAAAGAGATGAAAGTTGCTAATTTTGCTTACTGGAGGAGTGCTGGAGCTGAGATGGAGGCCAATGCTAAGCTCTAAAAGTGTTTGGAGGCTATCCTACATTGCTACGCTAGCTACACTCTAGAGCATAACCCAACAATTAGGCAAATTCCATAACAATTAAAGTCTAGTGATGGCTATGTTGGTTATGCTCTAGAGCGTAGTAGGGAAAGTAAGAGCGTATCACTAACACTTAGAAAAAATTGGCAAAACTTGCAGTTTTCATCCAATCTATGCTAGCTATGCTCGAAAGCGTAATAGGAGGGGTAGCTTCAAAAGTCAGAAAATTTGTCAAAATTCTTTTTCCATGTTGAGCTAGCTTGACAACTTTAGCTTGACACTTAGGCAAACTAGTCACTGAAGTAAATGCTATGCTAGCTATGCTCTACAGTGTAGCAAAGATAATGGGAGGATAGCACAACACTTAGAAAATTTTTGCAACTATTATCAACACTTAGAAAATTTCACAAATCTAGTTCTATGCTGCATGCTATGTCGACTATGCTCTAGGGCGTAGTCCTAATAGTGGAAGCATGGGCCAAACACTTAAAAAACATTTACCTTGTGTTGATACTTAAACAAATTTTCCATGGAGGTATTATTGCCTAAATTTGGTGGTATTTCAAGGTTCTCAATAGTTGATAGTTGATCAGTGAACCTTGAAAATTTCAAGTTCAACATTTGCCACTACAAGTTTCTACTTAGTGTCTTTGTGATGCTTGAACTTAACCTTGTACAACAAGTACAATTTGGCCACTATTTCTCAAGTTCTAACCATGGTCATCTAGTAGTCAACATGGCCAAGTTCACATAACAGAGATTCGTGAGCTCCATGTATTCCATCATCTCCTTAATTCGCAACTCCTTCATGTAGATTTCTACTTTGTTGTAGGCATCTATCCCATCAATGATGGGTTGCCACACTTCTTTTCCTAGATAGAGTTTTTGAAGGGTTTCATTCACTTTTACCTTTGCCAACTAGATGTGTTTCTCATTTACTTATTTTTGTAGACCAACCTACTCTCTGTAATGATCTTTGACTCTCTCAAACTAGAGAGCCTCCAATTTTTAGGCAGCTACCTTAATCATAGTTTTCTAGTGAAGGGCACAAACCTCCTCCATGGAGAGATTTTTGTTTTCTGCTGCCAATCTCCTTAGTTCTATGTTTACTTTGGCTAGTTTCTCCTACTGTTGATGGATGAAGTTGGTTAATTATTGCTTATGCTCATCAACATTCCATATAGGCAATGGTTTTCTGTGGTCAATTACACATTCTCCTAGCAGGTCTGATCCAAGGTCATCTAAATTTTGTGTTGAGTAGCCTCTACTAAGGATCAATAGAACACCACCATCTCCATTACACCCTCAACCCCTTTCAGTTTAGCGTGAAGCTATTTCATAGGTTCATCTCTTGTTAATGTTGAGTTAAGAAATGTAAGGTTGGTAATCTAGGCTCTTAATTTGGCAACTTCAGTGCCAAGAATTCTTTTAGCTCCTTGGCTATTTTTTGTTGCCCCTCCAAGATGATATTCTTGTCCCTTACCTCTAAAAACTTTGACTGGGTTACAGTAATATAGTCTAAAAAGTCAAAGGCATCCAAAAGCGATTACCCAATTCCCACTAGTTAGTCCAATAGATCTTTGTGCTTTATTGCATTTATTCTACCACTTATGATCCCTAAACAAATCTACACATCTTTAAGTGCAATGATGTTTGGTGCAGATGTCGTAGGTGCATTAAGCATTTTAGCAATATGATCAGCAACCACCTCTACTGCTATCTCCTACCACTGGTGCGACATCACCAATATTCTTACCTCCTTACCATTCTCCAAGCACACTGAGAAGGTTGCAGTATTTCCAAAGATTTTTAGGAGTGACTATTATTTTGCAAGAGATACTATGACCTCTCTAATGCCAATATTTGACCTTGTGGTTAGTTTCATTCTTTGGGTTGAGAAAATAGATCCACCTCCACCAATCAAGCTGATTAACGAGGCCACCTCATTTAGGTGACTCATTATTCGTCTGTATATGAATGGGTCCCCACCACTCATGTCTACTTGTTGCTCTTATTCAATTAAGAGTCATTCTCGGTATTTGCACAACCATTGGACAGTTGTAGCAATGTTTGACATAGTTGTTTAAGTGGTTGATGGAAGTGTTGGTTGCTGCTTCTCTTCTTGGATAGTCATTGCAGGCATCTTGTCTTTCATCATTTTTGCCTAGTTGGTGGCTGAAACATGTTTGACAACATCATTGGTGGAAAAGACTATTCCTCCACTTCGACAGAGTTTTCTGATGAGGCATGAGCAGGGAAATGTCTTCCTTCCATGTTCATTTTCATTAAACCACTTCTCCATCTCTAGATAGATCAACTATGGAAGGTTGACAAGGAATCTCCCACTCAGAGTGGTACATGCTTAGGTAAAGAAGGTGATGATTTTGCTTGGCCTCACCATGGGATTGAGATGAAAGGCTGCAATCTTGTAGTGGATCCTCTCTATCAATGTGATCATGTCAAACTCCTTGCAGTTGATACCATAGCACCATCAAATTCATTCTTTCTTGATGTTGGGATCTACCTACATTGGAATCTCTATAATACCTGTCCCTATTTCTGGCAGCCCAAGCACTGTAGCAATAGCTTGCATCAAGTAGGACATTAAGATGTCCTTGATTTTTATCATGGATTTGAGCTACCTGTTATTCTAGAATAAAAATGTCTCTCCCATGTATCACTCCCAAGTGATGATTAGCCACATGGAAGAGGCCTTCAATTGGTCTTGCACTTTTTTAGGTTCTTGCTCCAAGAAAGGGCAAAATTTTAACTCCCGGAGCACCATTTTTTATACCTCCCTTGGTTTGATCTAATTTAGGCAAGCTTCTACTAAGGTCACCTCAAGATTTGCTTATGGTGCTAGTGCATCATCCTAGTGTTCTGTTTCTACTATTGGTTCTAGAATCTATCAAATAGATTCCACCTCAGCCTCTTCTCTAAGAGGACCTGTGGCATGGGTTGCTAGTGATTCTTCTTAGGCTTTTTCTTCACCCCTTCTCATTCTAGGTCATTTCTCCCTTAGTTCAGATAGTCTTACTTCCTGTGTGTGCTTTCCTTTTGGTGCCATCTATGGTCACAACACGTCCATGGACTAGTTGATACAATGTATAAATTTAAATTTTTGAATACCTTCTCTCATTAGTCAGTTACACTTTAGCTAAGGTTGGATCATGGAAAATTGATTATTTTATTAATTATTTATTATAAATGTCACCGAAGCTTGTTGGAAAGGTTTAACTCTTGTAATTTGGTGTTTAAAAGTTCATTTCCTAGTTAAACCTTTGTGGGAGTTAGAAAAATGGCAAAAACTTTTCTATAAAAAAATGGTACATTTGTGGACCCCACGATGAATTGCTTACCTCCGATAGCTACAAGGTCAAAAAACAAAGTGATTTAGATAAACAGTTAGGAAGTTATGGGCTCTAAAAATTTGAAAACCTTGTGAGAAAATGTAAAAGATTTCCAAGTTGAATCACACACACATATATATATATATATATACTATTTTTCCCTTACGTTAATAGAGCCCTGTATATGGGGCCTCATATATAGGTCTACTCTATTGATGGGGCCCTGTATACGAGGCCTGTAGGCAAAATTTTGAAATTTGAATATCTTTAAAAATACAAGGAATTTGTTAATGGACTTGGGGTCTATGGAGTTCCAAAAAATCCAAGAATATGATAAAATCATTGAAATGGATCTTTGAAAGCTCAAAAATTGAAAATTTTGATGAATAATATGTTTAATGAACAAAATATGCAAAGGAGCACATGGTGTGATGCAAAAGATGGGTGTACAAAAGATTCTAATTGCAAGAATGCCTAAGGATAAGGTGCTTAATGAATCCAACCAAGAGAGATGCAAGTGGATCCTTCCCATAGTAGGTACATGCCTTGTTTGCCCTTGCATAACCTCAACCTAAGGAGTCCATGGGCCTCTTAGTTGATTAATGGTCAATAGAAGTTAAGGACCAAAACCCAAAAGATTCTACCTAAGAATTCAAATACGTTAAACCGAGACACGAAATCAAGAACATGGACTTCCATAGTGAGGTGAGTTACGAATAACATAGATGGATGATGGAGAAGGTGGAATGGAATTTCAAACTGAGGTCATAATAAGTCCCTTGTGGATTTTGTGTTTAAAATAATCTAGGAAGATCCATCCTTAGTCCAAACCAAAACCAACCTCTTTCAGTGACTTCGCATCACCACTCTAAGACCAAACCACCCCCTCAAGACACAACAGTACATCCACAAAACAACCACCATTCCATAATAAGGAAAAAAGAGAAGAAGGAAGTGAGAGAGGGCCTTAGTTAGAGGGAACCTTCAGGCATGGGTAACATGTCTTTCTAGTCTCATAAATAGTGCTTGTAGCCCATTTATTTGTCTATGGGATGTTCTTTGAATTTCCATCATGTTTTTGTTTTATTTTTTTTTCCTATTTGATTTTTTTCAATGGAAACCACACCATGCAAAGACTTTATTCAACTTCCTATTATTGGATGACATGGAACAGTAAGAAGTCTATAAAAATACTCAAGCACCCAAGAAATTAGAAGAGTACAAAGAATATTGATTCCCCTTGAAGTCACACCCTATGCAAACCTTTGAATCCTTCCCAATTTCAGAAACTACCAAGGTCACAAATGTATTAAAAGTCTATTTAATGAAAGGGACCTCAAACTTCCAAAACAAGGAAAACCATAGAAATTATAAATGGATGGATGTCATGGACTCATTGCCTATTCCATGAAAAAGAAACCATGACATAGCCATCAATACAAAAATTTAAAAATAGAAACCAGACATTAGGAAAAAAAACATAAAGCACAAACCACCATTACTAATAGCTACAACACCACTATGTTCTATTGGCACAAAGCACATTTATTAGCAAAAATTTGACAATCACACTCAAACAAAATACAAAAAAATATATAAGAAAGTTTAAAATATTCAAGAAATATTTAAATGTACTAACGATGGCATAAAACAAAAAATAGTGTAAAATAGGAAAAATTTTGAAAAATCAAAAAGGTGTAAAGTAAATAAATTACAAAATAAAAAACATGGAAAACAAAAATAGAAAAACTAAGCCATATGGATGATTAGCATGAATAGACATCTCCCCCATGACTAAGTTGAAAGAGGAAATCCAAAAAATTGAGCATGGTTGTCCATCTGTTGAGGTATTTGTTACACTGGCTTACTTGGGCTCATGGAACAACTTCACTTGTTGAATGTTGACCAACTACTTTTTATTTGGGCTCTTGGATTTATATATGGTCATGGCCCCAGAAGGAAAGGTTTCATCAATTATATAAGGTCCCTTCCATAATGTTTAAAACTTTGTTTTCTAAGATACATGTGTGAAGTTCTAGTAGAGAATCTTATCTCCCAATTGAAATTTCACTTTCTGTAATTTAAGGTTATGATGTTACTTGTTAAATGCCTTGTGCACTTCATTCAAAGATAGGGCCACTAGTCAATTTTCATCTAGCATGTTGATGTTGATCAGTCTTTGTTTTTGTGCTAGACTAAGCTCAAGACTCATATCATAGGCTATTAAAAGTGTATGGAGCTCAGATTGAATCAAGAGTATTGGAAGTTTTCCATACACTAGCTAGTAGGAAGAGTAGCCAATAAAGAGTTTCCATGTGGAGTGGTAGGCCCAGAGGACATTGTTAAGTTTTGTGCTCTAGTCTCCCCTATATTTGCTTATGGTCCTTATTAGGATCTTTGTGATCTCCCTATTAGTTACCTCTACTTGATTGTTAACTTTGGGATGATAGGGTGTTGTTAATTTATATTTGACCCCCAACCATTGCATAATTTTTCAAAAATTGGCACCTATAAAATGAGTTCCATTATCAAAAATTAGTGCATGTGGAACCCTAAACCTATTTACAACATTTTGTTATACAAATCTAGTAGTAGTGGATGATGTATAGTTAGTGACAGCTGCTACTTCTACCCATTTGGTGCAGTAGTTGACTATTACAATGATACACACCTTTTCATTAGACATGGATGTGATGGAATCCATGAAGTCAATGCCTCATATGTCAAAGAGCTCCATTGGTTGAATCCACTATTAAGGATCCTTCATTCAAGCAGCCATCCCACCATCTCATTGATAGTGTTCACAAGATCAAACAAATTGGTGGGCATACCTAAAGATTGTAGGCCAATAGTATCCTGCCATCAAGATTTTTGAGATCAAGTTGGTCTCCCAAAAGAAATTGATGAGAAAGAGATTCAAATGGCCAAAGCCAAACTAATTGAACCCTCAAATAGTTCTCATCTCTTGATTGGTATTCCATTTTGGATGGAATCAACATAATCAATCAAGTTTAAAGGAGTTGTAGATAGAAGATATAACCAAGTATACAAAGCTTTCTAATCTATGGTATGTTAATCTTGCAATGCTTACTATAGGCAATCTGAGGAATAAGTTGGAGAAATAAGTGACCATTACATTTTCACTATATAAGCATGAGCTCCAACTTCACAATGAGGCCCTACAAAATCTACACATCACCAATGTAAAGCTTGAGGTTCTCAAGGTTAAATTTATTAATCAAAGAGATGTGACAAAGAACCTAACCAAAAATATGATAAACTAACATGAGCTAAAGTAGTAAGTGAAGGCTTTCAAAGTTTAACAAATCATTTTCATAGCCTAGTTTATCAATGTCCATGAAATGTTTCCAACTCTATCACATTTGTGAAAAGTATCAACAAAATCTACCTTGACTAATTTATCCTATATAGCCAATGGTCCTTGAATCAAGTATGAGAAAATGAGAGTATTTCTTAAAGCATTTCATCCAAAAAAAACAGCAATAGTAGTAGCAAATCAACCACAAGAATCACTAAGGTGGGAGGAGCCTCCACCACCAAAAACCACATAGGGCATTTGCCTTGGCAATTTTTCTAAATCCTACAAAATTTTGTAACTTTTTTGTGTCCATAATAATGTCATTTTTGTCAAGTCAATCAAAAAAATTATAATGTGGCACTCAAGTCTTATCAAGTTATTAAGTTAGTTAGAGTCATTCCTACAATTTTCTAACAAACTATGTTAACATAGCTATGTTAATGCATCTATATCAATGTAGCCCATGCTTTGTTACCACAACTATGTTGACGCAGTAGTAATAGATGCTTATATATATGAGGAATCCACTATATTAATTCATCCATTATTACAATAATAGCGAAGCTCTTACAACTTGTTTCTATGAACCATGATAATAAGCAATAAATGCCTGTAGCATGGTCTAAAGAAATTGTAAAAAGTATTTATTCAGTGAATTATAGTTAGACACATCGTATGAATAATATAAAAGATCAAGATTATTTCCCTTCTTTGTAATAGTTTGACTTAGCTTAGACTTTATTTTCTATGTTCTTTACTTTCATATGCAAATAGATTAATGTTTACTTTTACACACACTTAGCATAATACTTTACTTTCTTAATGCATATTAAATTTGGTGGAATTAGCACAACCACTTGAAGCATAACACATATTCACTTCATAGCCTAATGATATTAAGGTTTGGTTCCCTGAGTAGTGCTATATTTGGTAATTCTAGTAATGAATGTATGCGTTCATGATGTGTACAACAAGCAGGAGTGGACATGCATCACCTATGGCTAGAGTAGAGTTTATTTTATTGCACATTAGATTAACTAGAATAAATTTTTATATTATTTCATAATAAACACACAACATTAATTATCATGTGTCAAAACTATACTTAATCATACTGATGAGATGCGATATCGCATGGGCCACAAAATCTATAAATAAGAGGTGGCTCTCCCTTATTTCCTCATCCTAGGCTAGAACATAGGGAAACTCTAGCAAATTGATCACTCCAAAGATAGAATATTTTCCATGTGCCCGCAGTAGAAGTCCTAAAGTGAATAGATCTTTATTCGAGCAACATTGTACCTGAACACAAGTTGTGTACGGCAATAAAGATGAACTTCCTGGATAAACCTTGCAGTGCATGGAATAGGATTTTATTTAATTTTATTTATTGCTTTCTCTCTCACCCTTATCTCCTAGTAATGCGGAATGAGTACGACTTGATTACAAGCATTTAAGGATGTGCACGGATAATCAAGGAACAGATGCTCATCGCACTTAGGCTAGATTAGATTCTCTCACCCTTTCCTTCTAGTTAAGTGCCTCAGTATGACCACTTCGAGCACGTGCATTACGCGTGGTGATCCCAACAACGATTAACATTTGGTAGCCATAGTTGCATCGATTCAGGGTGTGTACAATAACTGCAAATGGATGCTGATGCTAGGTAATTTAGACTTAGTTATTAGTTACAGTTAGTAATTAGTTTCTCAACCCTTCACCTTGTTAGCATAGGAGACATAAAACATAAAAACATATAAAAATCATATACCTCAAACTTACTTAACCATACACCATGACAACTACAAGTAAGTCTGGGAAGACAACGAATGATTAACCTTAAGTGTTCCATGAGGCGTGTAGACATTTAGTGTGTGGAGTTCAACCGGATCACACGTGCTATGCTCGTATTTGTATGGTTGAGTGTAGGGGTACCTCACCACTCATCATTGGTGCTGTTGCCGGGGACTAAGTGTTTGTGCGCTAAGTAGAACATAAGAGATCATTTACATCATTGGTAGCTTAAACGAACCTTAGGGTTAGTCAAACAAAAAAATTGTATAACGGTAAAATCAGCACACCGATAAATAACAATGTTTTCTTCTCACAAGAGCACTTCACCTAGATAATACAAAGGATAGTCGGCAATCAAAAACACATAACCTAAATTAGCCGATTCCTCAACAATATAGGATGACATATACTCATCCTAATGAGTATATACCTGATTATACTTTTATCCTCCATCAAGATGAACAGATGCGCTGGAGAGATTTATTTGGTAACATAGTGTTACCTCCAGATCATGCAGTCCCCAACATGCTTTTCTATGCCTTGGCATAGATTGGCATGATGGAATTATATGTTGAATACGTTGTGGAAGATTTTGATATGAGGGATTATCATCCCACAACTTTACAACGTATGAGGGACTCAATGTAGGAGAACCAACATACACTGTTGAAGGGAAAAGAGGTCCCGCACGTCCTAAGTGAAACTAGAGATGGTGAACCACTTACAATGGGTTCTCTATGAAGAGATGTTTCCCCTCCTAACAATGGTGAGGAGGTTGAGTATCAGAACCTATGATCAACGATACACAACATTGGTTCTGATGCCTATGAACACCAACTATTCACTAAGTGAACAACAACATATAACAAGGATGGGCACTCTGATCATCACCACGATCAAGGCAGGGATAACCGAAGAGAAGGTAGGAAACATCATCATGGCGATGGTTCTGCTTCTTCTTCTCCTTCTTCACATCACTCACCCTCTCCTTCCACATCAAGGCGTAATCATGAAGAGCATAACGGAGAGGATAAAGGTAAGAAAAATGAGAGACCTCGACGAGAGAGGCAAGAGAGAGGATAAGGGCATAAACGAAGGGAAAGTAGGGAACAACGGAGACATCATAGACATCATGAAAGAGATGATCATGACAAACCCCTACTTGCTGCCCGAAGCATGCTAGATATCATGGAGACAATCAGGATCCCAACAAGGCATTTAAAAGATAGTTGGATCAAGCATTTAGACATGAACAACATCCCATGATTTGAAGGGGGATATAATGTAGATTTGCAAAATCATTTATAGGCATTCCATGATGCTTGCACCTTGCAAACATTGAGAATGAGTGGCAGAAACTTAAGTTTTTTTCCAGGACACTCATCAAGGAAGCAAAGAGTTGGTATCGATCCTTAGAACTGGAAACCATCAAGAGGTGGAGTACGATGTTAGAACTCTTCAACGATAAGTATCAAATGTACTCCAAAGTGTCTAACTTGCGTAAGCAGATCCAAGGATGGAAGCAAGGTATTCATGAACCCTTGGATGCTGCCATGGGCCATTATTACACATTGTTACATCGTTTCCCAGGCCATGGTTACGCATAGCGGGATCAACTCCATCACATCGTACATGGGCTAAGGTATGAGACTAGGAGAACCCTTGGGACTTATGCCCAAGGGCGATTAGCAGAACTTAGAGTCCATGAGATTTATCGCTTGTTGGAACAAGTAGCAAAAGAAGAAGGGGAGCTACGAAAAAGGGAAAGTGTGGAAGATTACAACCGTGATCCCTCTCTTCGAAAGAAGGGAGTGAAATTTTGTGATGAAGAGGATGAGTCACGACTTGAAGAGTTGGTGAACAGAAAAACCTTGCCGATCCAGAAGTTAACAATAGAAATAGTGGCTAAGGTAGATGATGTATGGAGTTCCTTAGACTCTAAAATTGAAACTGTCTTAAAAATTGTAGAAGAGTCTAAGGAGGAATGAGGTAGTGACAAAGGTAAGACAAAGCGGAGTGATTTAGGCCCTGCACATAACAAGGGTAAAGGAAAAATTACTCACTCCGATGTGGTTGTGGATTCAGACACAGATGATGATGATGGATGTGAGATCTGCTACTATGACCATCCTAAGGGATATTGTCCAATCATCTCACATCTACAAGAATCTGGGATGTATGCACTTAATCCGAGACTCAATAGATGGCAAACACCTTGAAGGTTACCTTATCCTCAAGGTAACCCAAGATATTTTCACCAACCATTGATGCACTATCCAAGTGGAACTCCACCACAACCCATCAAGCAACATCAGCAGTGGCAATACCCATAGTCATGGGGGATGCCACCACTGAAACAATAGTACTCTTATAGGCAGCCCGATCCATATGGTTACTACGTGCAGTAGTTGATTCCTCCAAGTGACCCGGGAGTACTTTAGGAGGACTCCTTCTCCCCCGGGAGATACTCCATACCCACACCATCCTCCTAATTCATCCGCACCTCTTCCACCAGTAGTTCCCATAACACCTCCTGCTCCAACAATGCAAGGGGAACTCCCTACTCAACCGCAACAACATCACGCTACGAGAGCTGTAAATATTCAACTTGCTGCTAGTTTTGACAATTGTAAAAAGAGAATACCTTTCTTCAGAACCAAAAGCCTAGACAAGATCTCACAACAACAAGCGGTTGAGTTTGTAAATACTCCTCCAACTTACAAGGCTTCGGAGCTCCCTTCAAACCAAAATCAGAGCTCAACATAGACGATTATGTTAACGCATACCGTAACCAACTAGATCAAGGTAGGCCACCTTCCCAGGAAACTAACTTATCCTGGAAGTCCCTTAATCTACCTTCAAGTCACCAGAAATGAACCACATAGGGCTCTTCTTGCCTCAGGTTCCGGAGTCAACTTAATTTCACAAGAGATGTATCACGCTTGGAACCTGCCACAACTTAAGAAGAGAAACATTCAACTAGAGCTGGCAGACTAGTTCATCACCATTCCCTTGGGATTGGTGGAGGACATCATTACCACTATGTGTGGTTGGTGCTACCCAACTGATTTTCTGGTGATTGAAGTTAACAACAACGAAGGGGACTTCCCAATTATAATGGAAAGGGCATGGCTAAGCACAGTAAACACATGCCTTAGGATCCACGATCTTTCCTTGGAAATCTCTAAGATAAATATTTATGGAAAGATCAAGAAGAGGAAATTTCCATGCATCACATACAATGATTCATCGGGTGATGACATGGAGGAATGCACAACACCTTCTCCATGCAACAGCTGTGCCCTTGAAACTTTGAAACAAAGATGCCTATATGTAGCAACCACACAACAAGTAGTAGACACCCCGTGGTTGATAGCTACTAGAAGGAGCAACCAAATATGCATGAAACAAACTGAGGAAACAAACCATGCCAACAACGAAGGCATAGACACATCGGAATATGAGCATCGCTGACTTCCACCTCATAATCTGAGAACATCAATGGGGAGAAGTTGGGCACTTCTATGAAATTTAAACAGGTGCTCATTATTTTGAATCTCTCCCTTTCCATTTAGTCATGGGGGAGATGGCCACCTATGCTAATCATATGGGGCCCTCAGTTCTTTTTCGTTTTTTTTTTACACATTTTTGTTTTACACGTTTTTGTTTTACACATTTTTGTTTTACAAATTTCTTTAACTTTTCTTATTTTTGTTTTACAACATCATTATACTTTTTCATTTTTTGTGTGCGTGTGTGTGTGTGATCCATCCTGTAAGTTTGTCATCAATAAGTGTTCTAGATGATGGTATGAACTGTTTTCATATTGATTGCTAATGTTTGGTTTTTACCTTAAGTCATGATGTTGATACTAAGGTATGTTCTTTTGATATGGCAGATAATGAGTCCACTTCATCCATTTGTCCACAAGTTTTATGGTCTCTCTCAGCTTGCAAATCTACAGTCCCCTTCTAAATAAGAACTTTAACGAATCGGTGACTAGGCATTTCTCAAACTAAGGAAGGACTCAAGGATTGAAAAGCGTGTGACTCCAAGGGAACTTGATGCATTTGTGTGGCCATTCTCTTGGGTGCTTTGATGTTTTCTTCTTGAGTTTTCTTACCATTCTAATGTCACCCAATTATCAAAAGCTGAGACAATAAAAATAAGAAGTCTTTGCATGGTGTGGTTCTCACGCATACAAACACAAAACAAAAAACAAAAGAAAACAGTGAGAATTCAAAGCACACCCCTTAGACGAAATAATTATTTGGGCTACAAGCACTGGTTATGGAACTAACAAATTTCCCTCTAACTAAGGCCCTTCTTACTTCCCATTCTCTCCTCATTTGTTTTGTTGAAATGGTGGTGGCTCTTTGGAGATGCTTTCTTGTTACTTCAAGAGGATGGATTAGCCGAATGCATTGATATGAAGTCACTGGATATGGTTAGTTTGAGGCTAGACTTGAAATGGGATTTGCTAAGTTACATTAATCATGACACACACAAGAGGCTATACACCACCTTGCTCTTGGGATTCCATTCCATTCTCTTCTCTCCACCCTTCTCTCCATTGTTTACCTCATTACCAGTTGTATCATTAGTGTATATCTTGGTAGATGCATCATTTTCTTTTTAAAAATTCTTATGGTTAAGACTTTAACTCTTGTTCCAAAGGACATTCCCAGAGCCTACAAACTCTTTGAATGTGGGTTTGTCAGGGCATTAAGGGCATGAGCCTTCTTTGGGGAGGACCCACTAACATTCCCATTTGGTGCACCAGTTAACTTCTTTTCCCTAACATTTTTGCAATTAATTTTATTTTGTTCATTTCCATCTTGACATCCATTTCATCGATGTCATAGTTATCCCTTTTTATCTATCTTTCTTATTCCTTTTCTTTCTCCATTCCAACGCTACCAGAGGTTCGCAATTAGTCATGGTGGTACGGGGCCCGATTTTTTCAATTTTCTCCTAGCCCCGATTTTTTTTGATTTTTTCCTAACCCCTACACCTTCAGTAGTCATCAATATTATATCTCCAGATCCGAATTAGCCATACCACAACCTAGCCAATGGACTTACACCGAAGCAAGGTATTAACTACATTGAACTTCATTTACCCTTACTAATATAAGATTGTGTTGTATGTGCAAATGGTAATCATACAACAACGGATTGGATCTAGAAGGAACACATGGAATGAAGCAGCACTACAGAAGCTATGCAAGGAGCAAGATCGATGGTGTGCTTACTGCTGGACAATGAAAGGTGCAATCTTGGCATTGGTAGCAGCAACACTTCTTTCTCTCTCTCTTTCTCTCAAGCTGTCAACTAAAGCCTGATGTCAATGTAATAAGGTGTTCATCCTTGTTGTCATGAACACCAATTTTGTCAAGTCTTGTAATGATGATCCATTCACATGTCATCCCATTAGTTCCATTCACCTTAATAATCCCATACCTTCCCAATATTTTGTAAGGAACTCGAGGATGAGTTTTCATTCAGTCATGGGGGTATGATGAGACGCGATATCGCATGGGCCACGATATCGCGGTGCACTGTAAAATCTATAAATAAGAGGTGTCTCTCCCTTATTTCCTCACCCTAGGCTAGAACGTAGGGAAACTCTGGCAGATTGATCACTCCAGAGATAGAATATTTTCCATGTGCCCGCAGTAGGAGTCCTAAAGTGAACGGATCTTTATTCGAGCAACATTGTACTTGAACACAAGTTGTGTATGGCAATAAAGACGAACTTCTTGGATAAACCTTACAGTGCATGGAATAGGATTTTATTTAATGTTATTTATTTCTTTCTCTCTCACCCTTATCTCCTAGTAACACGGAATGAGTACGACTTGATTACGATCATTTAAGGATGTGTACGGATAATCAAGGAATCTATGCTCATCGCACTTAGGCTAGATTAGATTCTCTCATCCTTTCCTCCTAGTTAAGTGCCTCAGTACAACCACTTCAAGCATGTGCATTACGTGTGATGATCCCAGCAACAATTAGCGTTTGGTAGCCACGATTGCATTGGTTTAGGGTGTGTACGGTAAGTCGGAACGGATGCTGACGTTGGGTAATTTAGACTTAGTCATTATTTAGAGTTAGTAATTAGTTTCTCAACCCTTCACCTTGTTAGCATAGGAGACATAAAACATAAAAATATATAAAAGTCATATAGCTCAGACTTACTTAACCATACACCATGACAACTACAAGTAAGTCTGGGAAGACAACGAATGATTAACCTTAAGTGTTCCATGAGGCATGTAGTCATTTAGTCTGCAAAGTTCGACCAGATCGTGCATGCTACACTCGTATTCGTATGGTTGAGTGTAGGGGTACCTCGCCACGCATCACATACAAAGTAGAGCCCATCACAAGTATAGTTGGGAAGACAATGACCTGTGATCATATAACTAACTATTTAAAAATTTTGCTAGCTCAATTTACAAGTTACATATAGGTCACTCGCAATGCTTGTGATTTGTATGGTTGGGCATAGGGACCATTCTACCACTCATCACAACCAATCCTAAAACCCTCCCCTTTAGGGTAGGTGAATAATATTGATTTTTTTAAGCATGGTGAGCATGATGCATAACTACATGATTATAAAAATAATCACATCTATTTTTCCATATAGCATGTAAAATGCAAAGGCACAAGCACTTGTAGATAAAATGAAACTCCTTAGAAGGGAAAAAAGCATATTTGAAAAGACCTTATTTCCAATTAAGAAAGAAATCATCAATAGCAAGAGAGGTCAAATTCCAAGAATGTATGGCAAAAATACAACCATAAAAGAAATGAAGAAATTCATTAGCTAAATTGCATATTTCACATTTTGGTTCTAACTCATCCAAATGCATGAGGTTTTATGTAATAGAAATACCTTTTTGAAGAAGATACCATATGTAATGCTAAATTTTAGGAAGGCAAAGAAACTTACAAATTCTTCTTAATCTAGTTTGTCATTGCTTTTTAAAATTAGCAAGTGACCAAAACTTGCTGCATCTATAAATAATGGAAACTCCTAAGTTTAAAAAGATTATGCTTTGTGATTATTATAAGGAATGGAAGAGGAGCCACCCAACCATTTAGGAATAGCAAGAATAGATTTCAAGGTAGCTGAAAAAATAATGTTGAGTTGTTAAATTATATCCAAAAAAATATTTTTCATATAACTACAAAAAATGTTAGTGATTTGAAAATATATTCCAAGTCACCTAGTGATTTTATAAGCATTATGAGGAAACAGAAATAACACCTTGTTTGAACTAGAAATAAGGTAAATGAACTTTTACAATAGAAAGAGGCATATGTTAAATAGGTAACTACCAAGAAGAGATATCATCCGTAGCATTAAAGAAATTGTGATTTTACTTAATTTCTAGTACTTTCTAATATGTTATCAAGATTTCTATATTTTTTTGATGAAAAAAGTGCCTTGTGGTGAAACAAAATGAGACATAAAGTCCAATTATGACTTATTGATGAGTGGTGGATTATCCCAATACTCTACCATACAAGTCATGAGTGCCAACGCACAACCAAATCATAATCTGCAAATGGACAATGTTATTATCCTAGTAATTAAGTTTAAGTTCATGTTCATTATCTTCCCACCTTGAGCTAGTGAAGTTCTAGTGTATGGCTTAGCTCTTAGTGGGGCATATATGATTATTGATGTTGATTTGTCCATTAGTGCTCCTAAAGATAAACATGGTGAAAATGAGTATAAAATCTTAAGTCCAAGTAACAATAGGAATGTAAATCTATTCTATCCTAGAGTTATGGACATCTATTCCTAGTCTATCGTTAATGCCTTAGACTCATACAGTTATCACTGGGATTACTAAGTGGAATTACTACTGGGCAAACCAAGCAATGCCACTGCTAGGTTACTAGAAAACCACACTTAGCATTTGAAATCAATCATATCCATATCACTTTTACTAATTAAGCAGGTAAAGTGAAATACTTGGAAAAGTAGATTATTAACTAAGAACACAAGGAAATTATTCTAAGTTAACATAAAGAAAACTAAGAAATGCTATAATGATGGAACATAGCTTTCAGCTTCATTGTTGTGCATAAAATGTGTTCAAGTACAATTTACTTGAATAAAGACTTTGATCAACTATCTAACATCACACTGCAGGCATTCACTCTCTACTACAACTATGAAATGAAACTACAAGAGTTTGGGTAAGCTGTGGAATCAAAAGTTTTTAAATTGTGCATCCAATTGTTGTATTTATAGGGTTGCACACATCTTGAGACATCATATGAATGATGATGTAGCATGGACCACAACATCATATCAACAACATCATTGCTACAATATTTTATTGTGATAAAAATTGATTTTATCATACCCCCATGACTGACTAGAAACTTATCCTTGAGTTTTAAAAAATGAGGATAGAGTTCCTTCCAAAATTGGGATGTAGATTCAACTTGACATGACTGACTAATGATTTAAATGACTTGCAATGTCGTAGTGGTATCTTTACAAAAGATGACATAATTACATGACAAAACAAAACAAACAAAACTTCAAATAGCTTGATGTAGCTTATGTGCTTGGTAGTGGTGGCTTTTCCATTAGTTGCTTCCCTTTGTAATTAAGCTTTTTGAATTAATATCTGTTCAAAAGTGCCTAAATTTTTTCCTGCTCTGTCTTAGTCTTCTTTTCCATATGCCCTCTCTACTAAGTATGGCATAGAGACTCCTTCAGTTTTAACTATTACATCAACCTCTTTATTTCGCTAGAATTGGTACGTTTCTCCTAAGTACCATTCTCCATTGTTGATTAGTGTGGGCCATAATGGAGATTCTTGAAGTTGCGTCTTTATAACTTCCAAAGAAAATTCCATAAAAAGATCAAAATTCATCTTCACAATCACTATGGACATTATTGATTTCTCTTGTATGGCCTGGAGGCATTCTAGTGACAGTATGAGGTGTTGTCCCTTTTTAGGTGCTTGTGGAATTTCTACCTCTCCTTGGGCTAAGTGCTCTATGGTAGGATTTTCTTAATGGATGTTGTATAACTAAGTTTCCTACTGTACATGTTCTACTTGTGGAGTTTGTTCCCCTACTTAGCCTCTCCCCTAGTCTTTTGGTCTTTTGCTCTCATGTTGTGAAGGTCCTCCTTCTAGTATTCTCTTTAGGATCATCTGTAATCAACAAGGGCTTGAAATTATTAGAGTATTCTCATCAATTCTTAATAGTTCTTAACCTTTCTCATACCCTTGGTTAGGTCAAGTTCTTATCATATTATGATTATAAAGTTAGAAATTTTTTTAAAAATGAACCCCTTAGGTATTATATTATTTAATTGTTTATGAACTTCCACAATTATCGTTTTTGTACTTATTATGGCTCAAAATAGTTGGTATGGTCTATTAGGAGGATTAGCTAAATTTTTCTGGCTTAAATTTGATCAATTAACTATAAGATTCTCATTATCTCTTATGCTTACCATTTATGGTATCTTCCAAGTGTTAGGAATTTTTGGCTCAAGTTTTCAATTGTATCACGTAATGACCAAGTTAAGCACTCCAGGATCAACAAGATTCAAGAATTTTGGAAATCAGAGCTACGAGGATGAAGTTATAGCCTTTGGAAGCTAGTGTGCAAGAGCTCTGAGACCAAAAACTACAAAAATTCTCTTGTTACAAAATGAAGATGTGGAAAATTTCACTAACTCCTACGCATATATATACTATTTTTGTATGTACGACATTATAGATATGACATCGTAGGTGTTTATGACATTGTAGCTACGACATTACTATAAAAAATTTCAAATTTTTCATTAATTTTTCAAAAAACATGAGTCAAATGGAAGGTTTGGAAGATGTGAAGCTTGTCTGGAGGATCTTGGATCATTAATGATGCACAATTTTTGAAAATTTGGCATTCAAAATTTATGAAGAAGGAATCTTGGGCAATGAAAGTTTATTGGATGGATAGGAGATGGATAACAAATTGTTGGTATATGAAAAAATTATTAGATGTTATGGGAAGTTTATTAGATGTTTTGGAAGGCACAAGATGATGTGGAATTGCTTGCCAAGTATGAAATATAAGAGTTATACAAGTGGATCCTTCCCAAAGTAGGCTCTAGCCCTTAGTGACCTATAACCATGCCTAAAAGTGTCCTTAGGCACTCAAGGAGTTGAATGTAAGACTTACCTATCTAGAAAAACACAAATGTTAGTATCGCCAAATTGGAAAAATAATGCTATATCATACAAACCACAAGTTATCATTAAATATACAATGAGGTGAGATGGACTGTAGAAGGGATTACTGAAACTAGGACATGAGGTATCTTACCATAGTCATAATGAATCCTTATGTGTGATTGTGGTTAAGGTAATTATTAGCCCTTCTTTCCAAGATTCAAACCAAGTCCAAAGCACTTTCTAGTAACATCGCATTATTTCATCTTTGGGATGTACAACTATAAGACTACAACTATTGCAAGGAGTATTACCACTTGGCGTATTGTCCAAGGGAGGAGTTTACTCATTACACTTTTTATTTTTTAGACTCCTGAGAAGCCACCTACCTGTAGGCATGGGTAACATGTCTTTCTAGTGGGACCCCCAAAAATTTATTTTATGCATGAATTTTATTTTTAATTGTGTCAACCTTACCAGAGGACTACCTTCATGCATAGGTAACATGTCTTTCCAATGACATGGTAAGGTAGCACTTATTGTACTCTAACTTCCATTTTTTGTTAAATCTACAAGGATATAATACATCTTTAACAACAAGATAGAACTCACAATAGTAATCCAAAAGAATCCACAAATTCCCTTGATGTCACACCCTTTGCATTCCCACTTGGTTCTTCACTCTTTTGTCCAAGCATAATGAACATAGGTTTATTTTTAGTTTTATTATGAGAATAATATCATTATGGCCATGGTAAGAACCTCTTATTATTAGAATAAATGTATGGATGTTGTGGTCTCACTATATAGCTAATCAGTTCCTTATGATTGATAATATAGAGAAATCTTCACCTTATTGGGACTACACCTTACCTTATTTGGTGTGTTTTATTGAAAATTATCAAAAATATGTATAAGTAAAATGAGGAAAAAGTATGAAAAATTATAAAAGATGTCAAGGATCAAAAATATAAAAAGAATGAAAAATTATCAAAAGAATTAGAAAATATCAAAGAATATCAAATGATTAAGAAATAGAAAAGTATAAAAGAATGAAAAGATATCAAATAATGTGAAAAATTGGTAAGAAATGTAAAAAGGTATAACAAGAAATTAGAAATAAAAAGAATTGTAAAATAAAAAGTTGAAAAGCACTTATTAATTCCTAAATCAAGATAGGGTGTCTCCCCCATGACTGAACTCATGGGCAAGTGTTCAAAAAATGGACCCTAGATCCCTTAGATCACACACTTTAGGTTGCTCACTTACTATCTTTAATGATTTAGTTTTTTGGTTATTTTCCTAAGTAATTTTGATCATTTAAGAATATATATTTAGTTGGACTAGATGTTCTTTGCATCTCAGAAGGTCCAACTATACTTTCTTGTTTATTCTTAAATTCAAATTTCAAGTCCTCAGTTTTCGTATTTGCTAATGTATGATTATGGTTTTATATTTTCATTTGTGCATTCTTAGTTTGGATCATTTTCTTAGAATAGGAGTTAATAAGTGGGTTAGATGTTTTTATGCATGTTTTAGAAAATTTTAGGTTCTTATGATTTTGTGGCCCATGTTTCTTTTTGTTTACACACTTGTTTCTCACATCTATTATGGATTGGTGCAAGGACTGTGTTGACATTCTAAAGTTTTGGTCCATAACAACATCCTTCTTTATCATTAGTAATGCATGGAATTCTTTGCATGTGTATGGCTCCTTCCATGTCTTCCTTAGAGATTTCTACAAATAAATCTCTCATTCCTAAGTTAGCATCTATTATGCTAAGCCATGCTCTTTCCATTATGATGGAAAATTCCTTGTCATTAATCTTCACGTCAATCACTAGAAACTCTGTTAGATAAGACCACCCATTAATAATGGTTACCACATCTTCTATCTATTCCAAAGAAATGGTGAAAAATTAATCTTCAAGCTCTAACCTAAGTCTAGTAGAGCCTTTAATGGTGCTATTCATAAATAAATCACAGGAACTCCTGAATCCATTATTTTCCTAGGAAGTGTCCCTACCTTAATCTAATCTAATACTATATATGTTAGCATAATAGTTTTAAGTTCCTGATTCAACTATTGTGGAAGCATGATGTTGGTAGGAGGATTTGTTGTAGAAGAAACTTGTCTCAATGAAGTCCTAATTCTACTAGCCTTTTTTGGGCTTGTCCTAAAGAAAGGGCATTTCTTAGCTTTGTCCTTAGCATTGATAGTATGATCCTCTATCTATACATTCACTACCCTTGTAGCATTCTTCCACTGAGGTTGTGATGGTAGTTCCCCCTACATGACAAGTGGTGGCATAGGTGGTAAAGGATTAGGAGGTTGAATTAATGAACTAGTTGTTTGTTGATGCATGTATGGAACAAAATCCATCCTTGTAGGTATAGATCTATGGTATTTTGGTGGATAGTATTAAGGAGTCTAAACTACTGCATTTTCTGGAGAGATCAGACACTGGACATAGTATCCATAAGGGTTTGGTTGTCGATATGGGTACTACTATCTTGGTGGTGGCATTGCCCATGATTATCATTGTTGCTACTATTGATGGTACTACTCTTGTGGCTGCAAATAAGCTCCACTTGGGTAGTAGGCTAGTTGGAAGGTTTGCTAGTAGTTACCTTGAGGGTAAGGTAACTATTTGACCATTTTCTTTTTGATGAAAATGGGTTCAAGTGCATATGCCACTGTTTCTTGTAAATGTGCCATTAAAGGGCAACACCCCTTGGGATGTTCATGCTAGCACATAGTACATCCTTCCTCCTCATCTAATCTTGTATCCAAACATTCTACCATTGAAGCCATTTTTCCTTTTCATCTAAAGTCTTTTTTTCTTCTTTATCTCCTTGCCTTTGTTAAAGGCTTACTCAATTCTTTCTATCACAATTTTCAAAGCTATTGCAATTTTTTCATCCACTAAATCCCACATCTTTTCTACCTTGGTTGCTATTTCAGTAACAAATTTTTGAATAGGTAATGTTATTTTCTATATTATCTCTTCCAAGGTTTCTTCCTCTTGTTGATCACACACCCGTACATCTCTCTTCCTGATAAATGGAACTCTATTGTACTCTTTGGCTAATTCTCTCTTCTTTAATTCACCTTTGTCCTTCGCCACTTGATCAATGAGTCTTTGGATGTGATGGGTGATCATTTTAGATAATCTACCTTGGGCATAAACCTCAAAGGTTTTCCTAGTTGTATTCCTTAGCCCATCAACGATATGTCTAAGCTACTCCCTTTGAGAAAATCCATGGCCTAGGCACCTATGTAAAAGTGAATAGTATCTACCCATTACTACATCAAGGGATTCATGGATTCCTTACTTCTAACCCTAGATCTACTTCCTAAGATTGAACATCCAAGCATAGGTTTAGAATTTATCATTAAAAAGTTCTAGCATGGTATTTCATCTTCTGATTGATTCAAGTTCCAACGATCTATACCAAATTTTTGCCTCTTTGATAAGTATCCTTAAGAACAACTTTAATTTTTGCTAGTCACTCTCTATGTTCTGTAGGACATAGGCACCATGGAATTCTTAAAAGTAGTATTGTAAATTTACATTGTATCCACCCTCAATTCTAGTCATGTTGTTCATGTCTAGCTACTTAATATGGTTATGCCTTAAGTGCATGGTTGGAATGTAGATAGCTTCCCTTATGTTTATCATTATGTGAGTTGCCAACATGGGTTCTTCATGCTCATAGGGTTCGTATGCTCTATTGTAGTGGTTGTCCCTTTTATACTCATACATCTTTCTCTTTGCACGTCTATCCTTATTTCTTCATGGTTCATGTTCTTCATCTTCCTCATCAGAATATCTGGGGTGATAGTCATGTCAATCATGAGTCCAACATATTTTCCTCTTATGGTATCTATATCTTTGTTCCCTTCAATTAGAGCCCACTAATGATCGTGAGGATGAAGATGAAGTAGTGGGAGAATGATGTCGGCTAGTTTTCCTCCTATGACTCTGGTATTCTTCTTTCCATCAAGTTCTTCCAGGATAATAGGAAAGTTAATATGCTTTCCTTTGTTGTGCACATGTTTGGTCTCTATAGCAGCATCTCTCTACACTTGTGCCTCTGTGGGTTGGTAGGGTCTCATCATGTGTTTGGTCACATGGTACCCTTCTTGCACATGGCTTAGAAATATTCCCCTTAAAGCTATTTGAAGTATGGTGATTGTTAAACACTTTGAAGGCAAATGATTTTCCCTGTAGGTCTCTCCACCTTAACTACCCATCATGGTGAAAGATGAATGTGAAATCATGATAGTAAGGATCATTGTGAGCATGTGAGATTCTTGTCTACATAGGCATACTCCATTCTTCATTGTCATTTTTTCTGTCATTACCCCTTTGCATTTCTTTGGCAAGTGATAAATTTTCTTTAGTTGAAGCCATGTTATGAGTATGATGCTTACTTAAATGTGTGTGTTATTAGGATTATTTGAAAATTATGAAAATTAACTCCTTAGTTCTTGATACAACAAACTTTGTAAAATCAATTACTGAGCACACATTGACACATCCTCGACAATGATGCCAATCATGTGCAGCGGAGTATCCCACCACTCTACCATATAAGTCATGAGTGTCAACATGCAGCTAGATCATAATTCGTGAATGGGCAATGTTATTATACTAGTAATTGAGTTCAAGTTCGTGTTTGCTATCTTCCCACCTTGAGCTAGTGAAAATCTAGTGTATGGCTTACCTCTTAGTGGGGCATATGATTACTGATGTTGATTTGGTCATTAGTGCTTCCAAAGATAAACATGGTGAAAATGAGTATTAAATTCTATGTCTAAGTAACAACGGGAATGTAAATCTATTCTATCCTAGAGCAATGGACATTTGTTCCTGGTTTGCCATTCATGCCTTGGGCTTGTATAGTCATCACTAGGATTACCAAGTGGAATTACTACTAGGCAAACCAAGTAATGTCACTACTGGATTACCAAATAACCACACTTAGCATTCGAAACCAATCATATCCATATGGCTTTTACAAATTAAGCATGTAAAGTGAAATACCTAGAAAAGTAGAGTATTAACCAAGAACACAAGGAAATTATTTTAAGTAAACATAAGTGATGTTACAATGATGGAAAACAACTTCAATCTTTATTGCCATGCATAAATTGTGTCCAAGTACAATTTACTCAAAGAAAGACTTTGATCAACTATATAACATCACACTGTAGGCATTCACTCTCTACTACAATTACAAAACGAAACTATAAGAGTTTGGGTAAGGTGTGGAATCAAAAGTTTTTGGATTGTGTATGGTTGCACACATCCTAAGACATGGTATCAATGATGACGTAGCATGGACCACAACATCATATCAACGACATTGTTGCTACAATATCTTAGATACGATATCGTACTGTGACAAAAATTGGTTTTATCACTTATGTTCAAAAAATAATATTTTAGACACTCTTGCATTCAAAAGAGTTCGCAACCCATTTAGAATCTAAAGCTAGGCCTTAATGATAAGTGCTTAGAAGACTCAATCCTTTTTCTTTTCTTGGTCATGTATAAAAATGCCAAGTAACTCACTAAAGCCTTTCTTTTCATTGCTACTTCCCCACCAAAAATTTCTAATAAGCTTATAAGAGTCTAATAGAATAGATAATAAACATGGTTGATGATAACATAAATTTTCAAACTAAATATTTACCTTTTTTTCCTTACCTTGCTAATTATCTTGCGAAAAACATATTTTACTAAATTGGAAAAACTACATAATCAGACGTTTTTAAAGATAGAAGATTGAAATGACCAAACCTTTAAGAAATGTATTCAGATTCCAATTCCTTGTGTAAAAGCTGACCATGTTTGTATTCTTTTGTTAATCAATTTGTAAATAGAACATGATTGTTTATGCGTGTTATACAATCTTTGTGATACTCTTTCCCATGGTACATTGTACGTATCCTCATTTAAGAGGACGTAAATCCCAGAGGTGTAGCCGTGTAGGACTGTACGTAGATTTGGTGAGACGTGTCATTTCTGAATTTAATACTGGAAAAAAGAAAAATGCTAAGAAATAAAAGGAAAAAGAATAGAAAATCAGAGGTTTTGGCAAAGTCCAAGACTTCCTTTAAGAAAAATCTCGTAAAAGAATTTAGTCAAAGCGCGTTGTTTGCTGTATTTGAAGCTGCAGAAGGCGCATTCATCACGCATGAGTACGCCACCCTGAAAATGCCGCCGCCTCTTTTATTTACTTTGTTGATCGTTCACTGGTCACGCAGAACAAACATTTATTATTTTTTCAGGAGCAAAAAGAAAGCAAAAATCAGGAACTAAAATGGCTCTTACTGGAATAGATAATACTGCTCATACGTCACAGGCAGACGCTACACCTACTCAGACCAAAGCAACAACTCGGTGATCCAGAATCATTCATGCATGTGCTGACCTTCCAAATGAAACATTTAATCTAATCTAATCTATTGATGCTGGGAATCTCAGTCATCAGCTCTCACATATGGTGGCTTGGCTTGCGTCTGAGCAGCAGCAAATTAAAGAATTGTAGAGATGAGATGAGATGATAATAGCCAAAATCTACAAGGGATGAGCTCAAGAGTCTAAAAAACAGAAAATAGAATTTTAAATAGTTTGTAAGGCACTTAATTCATAAGGTAAGACTCCGCTGCAGTTACACTGAGGCACTTTGGTTTTGGACCCTAACATTTACTTGCCCTCTTCTGTGATTTTGTGGAATACACAAGTAGTCGGAGGATTGTTGTTTGAAAGCCTTAAAGAAGAAAAAGAGCAACATCTCAACTAAAAGTGAAAATTCTAAATAGCATAAACAATAGGAGGGTGAATATCATTTAAAGTTTTGATGATACTTCCTTAGGAGATGGTTCAATTGTTGTAATAACCTACTGTGCCAAATTCTAATAATATACTTGTACTGACCTAAATCGTCGGTGTAAGGCTGGAATGGAAACAGACACCGAAAGATTGTTGGGCAGCCACAGCTGACCCTGCCTTCGCTTGAGGGCAAGCTGGAAAAGGGAACGAAGGCAAAGTGCCCTGAATGGTTTGCACGCAAATCAACCAAGGACTTCCCCGAGCGTAAGCTACGGCTAGCACTGGGGTTATCGTGAACGATATAAACAGGATGTAAATGGAATGCAAACAGCGACAAAAATGTAAACAGAGCGTACTGAATTATAAATAAAGCGCAAACCGAGCTATATTGTAAACAAAGCATAAACTGAAGTAAATAATGTAAATAGGAAATAATGAACTTTATTGTATTGTTTAATAAAAATGTATGCACCGGTCGAAGTGTAGCTGCACGTGTGGATGGTAGGTCAAGCACTAAGCCCCGGGATGATGTCTGAGGTGATGATGCGATAATGTGATATGATGAATGTGAGAAATGCTTGGATGCCAACAGTCAGATGTGCCGAGCGCCCAAAGATTGTCAATTCTGTAATTTCTCAGAATTGCCAATGTCTCTAATTTTTGCCTCCAATTGCCCCCTGATTTATGTGAATTGACAGGGTATTTATAGGGTTGGGCTGGGCTGGGCTCCAGCACAGAATTTCAAAATGGAATCAACGGCTGAGAGATGAGAGGAAAGTGGATCTGGTAACATGTGTCCAATGGACAGTTGTGCTTGGGTTGGATGCATGCTGGCGAGAGTTGGATATGTGTTAGATAGTTGTGCATGAGTTGGATGTGTGTCGGCAAACTACGTTCTTGACTAGGTACATTGCATTTTACAATTTATGGGTTATTCAAGCCCATGAAAGTACATTTAATTTAAACATGAGAGCCTAATGTGCCCACATATGTCGATTTACAATGAAATGTACAACAAGAGAAATTTGACCCCCATTTACGTGAAACTTCTTTGTTCCTGAGTCTTTCTGAAATTTTCTAGAATGTTCTGAAAGTTGCTGATGCTGATAATTCTCTGCCATTTTCTGAAACTTTTCTAGAATTTTCTGAAACTTCAATGAATAGTGTTCGCGCGATGAATAGTATTTTACGCAATGAATAGTATTCATGTGATGAATAGTGTTTTACACAGTGAATAGTGTTTTACGCTTATGAATAGTGTTTTACGCTGATGAATAGTGATTACGCATCCTTACCCTCTGCAGTGTAAGAAAATGTAGCTGTAGCATAATCAACCGAAAACACCTCATTTAAGGCCTGAATTTTGATTTTCCGGAAGTTGCTGATGTTGATAATTCTCTGCCATTTTCTGAAACTTTTCTGAAATTTTCTGAAACTCCGATGAATAGTGTTCACGCGATGAATAGTGTTTTACGCAGTGAATAGTGTTTCACGCTTATGAATAGTGTTTTACGCTAATGAATAGTGATTATGCATCCTAGTGTTTTACGCTAATGAATAGTGATTATGCATCCTTACGCTCTGCAACGTAAGAAAATGTAGCCGTAACGTAATCAACCGAAAACACTTCATTTAAGGCCTGAATTTTGATTTTCCGGAAGTTGCTGGTGCTGATATTTCTTTGCCATTTTCTGAAACTTTTCTGGAATTTTCTAAAACTTCGATGAATAGTGTTCGCGCGATGAATAGTGTTTTATGCAGTGAATAGTATTCATGCGATGAATAGTATTTTACGCAGTGAATAGTGTTTTACGCTTATGAATAGTGTTTTACACTGATAAATAGTGATTACGCATCCTTACGCTCTGCAGCGTAAGAAAATGTAGCCGCAACGTAATCAACCGAAAACACCTCATTTAAGGCCCGAATTTTGATTTTCCGGAAGTTGCTAATGCTGATAATTCTCTGCCATTTTCTGAAACTTTTCTGAAATTTTCTGAAACTTCGATGAATAGTGTTCACGCGATGAATAGTGTTTTACGCAGTGAATAGTATTCATGCGATGAATTGGATATTCACGCAGTGAATAGTGTTTTACGCTTATGAATAGTGTTTTACACTGATAAATAGTGATTACGCATCCTTACGCTCTGCAGCGTAAGAAAATGTAGCCGCAACGTAATCAACCGAAAACACCTCATTTAAGGCCCGAATTTTGATTTTCCGAAAGTTGCTGATGCTCTTATTTCTCTGCCATTTTCTGAAATTTTTCTGGAATTTTCTGAAACTTCGATGAATAGTGTTCACGCGATGAATAGTGTTTTACGCAGTGAATAGTATTCATGCGATGAATAGTGTTTTACGCAGTGAATAGTATTTTACGCTGATGAATAGTGATTTACGTTGATGAATAGTAATTACGCATCCTTACGCTCTACAGCATAAGAAAATGTAGCCGTAGCATAATCAACCAAAAACACCTCATTTAAGGCCCGAATTTTGATTTTTTGAAGGTTGGGAGCTATGGGGACCTTGGTGAAGGTCATGGGGGGTCTTTGTGCTTAATTTAGGCCTGTTTTGACTCAGTTCTAGGGTCCCAAACGTTGGTGACGCTAATCCTTACGTTGTGCAACATAAACATAGTGCGAGCACATTGTACTTAGCAAAAATTGCACTTTTTGACCTTGAAATGGATGATTCTTGATACCGAGACTTGCCGTCATGATATGTGGGCCCCAGGGGGACCTTGCTTGCTCCATGGTGGGCTGCTTGAAGCCATTTCAGAGGCTCTAAAGTTGTCAGGAAGTGTTGCTAAAATTTTTGTGGTGTTTCATTGGCCCCTCTTTGTTGACACTTGGAGGAATCCACCTGAGAGGCGTCGACAAAGAAGTGCAAAACACCATAAACAAACAAGAACCAAACATTAACCATCAGCCTTTGGCTGGATATTATCGCACCGTTTTCAAAAGTACATGGAATTGAGGGGAATGTGGTTCAAGATGCAAGGGAATCGGTTGTAACCAGGGAAGCTAGGAGGTTAAGGGCTATAATTACTGCTAGGATTTGTGGGAGAGAAATGCTCTCTTGTGCATGAGCTGTATTTTGGTCCTTGTCCATAGCCAATGTTCAGCAGACTCGGAGCCAAGACATAGGAAGTGCGTTCTTTGGAGAAACGAGACTCCTATAGAGTATTGGCGGGGCCCATTGTAAACAACCAAAGCCACGTGGTGATGTATAACATGGTCTCTTTGAGACACAAGTGTAACTATTTTTCAAGACAATTGCCTTCTAGCCTGGGGCTTATATGAGAATGGCCAATAGTCTTTTGTTTATGATGTCAACGAGGTCTTGAAGACCTTTTTCGTTCATTTCGCTCTTTGACCTCTTTTTTTTTGTCTTTTTGAAAGAGCTTGCTTTTTGTGCCGTGCTCGTGTTTGAGCACTTGCATTTTATATCATGTACTATGTATTGTGTTTTGTGTCGCAACTGCTTAGAGAGCTACAGTGTGCAATAGTGTATCAAGAGTTTTGAGGTGAGCAGAACGCATCAAGGGGAATGTAATTGAATAGGCTAAGGGGAGCATGATTGGGAAATAGGGGATGCATCAGGAGTTGGGAATGTACTTATGAATGGATTGATTAACCCAGTTACGTGCATCAGGAAAAATGTGATACCTTGTCGTCACGATGAAGTGCATCTATGCACGAACGCCTTAGAAGTATCATCCTGCAAACACAACTCCAAGAAGACAAGAAAACCACAAATGAAACAATCAACTAAACACTTTAAATAAGGAGATGGAGTCACCACGTGCAGTTTCAAAGCAAACAGAATCATGAACAGCATCAGTTTCATTAGGCCCCATGGGATGAATCATGCAACAAGTCTTTGTGGAATAGGAATAGCCAACGGCAACAACAGATCTTTTCAAATTTTGCCTAGTCATCAATGATGTCGCTAGTTTATAGTCTTAGCGGACTGTTGTGAATTAGTTTCACGTCATAACCCCTTGGACGGTGCCAGTTTAGCATTGTAGCAGACGGTGTATTGCTAGTTTATACTCATGGCGGACTATGAAGAGGTAAACTAGTTTATAGTCTTAGTGGACTCTGGATGCTAGTTTCATATCATGGCGGACGGATATAGCAGTTTAGTGTCATACCGGACAGAACTCTGTGGTATCAATTTTAAGTCATGATCCAGAACTGCTATGTGGTATCAGTTTTAAGTCATGATCCAGGACTGTTCTGTGGTATCATTTTTAAGTCATGATCCAGGACTGTTCTGTGGTATCAGTTTTAAGTCATGATCCAGGACTGTTTTGTGGTATCAGTTTTAATTCATGATCTAGGACTGTCTGTGCCAGTTTATAGTCATAGCGAACTAATGCTTACCTTGCTTGTGTAAAGTGTGATGTTGCATGCATGGTCATGCTACGTGTCTGCAAGATCCTGTAAAAAAATCAACTAGAAAGAAAACAACGTCAAGCAATACCATGTTGTACATAGAGTTAGAATGTATGAATGAAAGAAAAGCAATACAAAAAATGATAGTTTTAGGCTGTTCCAGGCCATAAGCTAGTTTAAGGCCTTTTCAGGCCATGTATTTTTGTAGTTTTATGTTTTTTTTTTATTGTTTTTCTTTGTTTTCGAGAGTATATGTGTGCAACTAAGTGTAACATAAATTTCTAAAATGTGAAGCAAGATGTAAGGTAAATACTTGGAAAAGAAAGCAACGACCATGCAAGAATCTAAATCGTAAGTTGTAACTTGTAAGCGAAAATTCAATGTAAGATGACGAGAGTTTGTAAATCTATAATTTGTTGGCTCTAGTTTAAAGCCACTTTTGGCTTGGTACATCAATTTAAAGTCTTGATGGACTATTGCGTCTGTTGTTAAAGAAAGGATTACCAGTTTTATGCCATGGTGGGCCAAAGGTAGTAACATTTTCAAGAAGTTTTAAATGGAACCAGCCATTTCTGACCGTGGCTAGTTTAATGTCATTGCAGATGTGTTGTAGTTTAACGTCATTTCGGACAGTTCGTAGTTTAACATCATTTTGAACATTTTGTAGTTTAACGTCATTTCAGACAGTTCGTAGTTTAACATCATTTCAGACAGTTCGTAGTTTAACGTCATTTCGAACAGTTCGTAGTTTAACATCATTTCGAACAGTTCATAGTTTAACATCATTTCAGACAGTTCGTAGTTTAATGTCATTTTGGATAGTTCGTAGTTTAATGTCATTTTGGACAGTTCGTAGTTTAACGTCATTTCGGACAGTTCGTAGTTTAATGTCATTTTGGACAGTTCGTAGTTTAACGTCATTTCGTCATTTCGGACAGTTCATAGTTTAACATCATTTCGGATAGTTCGTAGTTTAATGTCATTGCAGATGTGTTGTAGTTTAACGTCATTGCAGACAGTTCATAGTTTAACGTCATTGCAGACAGTTCATAGTTTAACGTCATTTTGGACAATTCATAGTTTAATATCATTTCGGACAATTCATAGTTTAACGTCGTTTCGGACAGTTCATAGGGGGGGGTCATTTCGGACAGTTCGTAGTTTACTGTCATTTTGGACAGTTCGTAGTTTAACGTCATTTCGGACAGTTCATATCATTCGTTCGTTCTAGTTGTTGAGTTGCCTCTTCGTTCTAGTTGTTGAGTTGCCTCTTGATCTTTTGTAGCTTAACATGAGGAGCTGGGTGTATGGGTATGATCTTATATTCACCTTCCCCTTCATCGGTGATTTCAAAGGGTAGTTCTGACCAAGAAACATCAGTAGGAATGGCTCCTATGTCTGTGTCTTCTTGTGTTTCTTCAGTGCTAGTTTGGTTGTGAATCAATGTTGGGTTCACATTTTGATGTATGTTCATGGTTTTTTGTTTAGGCTTAATGAACTCAATTTCTAACCCTTAACCTACCTCAAGGTATGAGGAAGTGATCGATGGTGTTGTATCCCATGTATGATGATCTCACCACCCTCGTAACGTAGATGTATCTCCTGATGGATTGGTGAAGATACGGCTTTAAGTTGAGCAAGCCAAGGACGTCCTAGGACTAGATTAAACCCTGGCATTTCATCAACCACTACGAATTCAGCTGATGTAGGGAATTGGTCTCCGGCTATGAAATCTAAGGTAACCATGTCTTTCACTCCCACACAGGAACCATTGAAGGATCTCAAGAAAGAGGTTGTTGTGGGTTGTATTTGTTCAATGAGTCCCAGTTTTTCGATGATGGAAAAAGGTATTACATTTGTTGCTGCACCATCATCGACATGCACCCTACATATTTTGAAATGATCAACCTGTATTGTTATGAACATAGGGGATGTGGTGATTTCCCTTGTTTTCTCATCTAGCTTAATGTCCTTAACGTGACACTCTAAGGATGTGGTCTTTGATTCCTGAAGTTGTGGGGATAATACTGCATAAATGGATGGTTCATCTATAGGAAGATCCTCACTAACAGAAATTGAAGTTAGCATCCGTACGAGAGCCTCTCGATGTACTAGTGAAGTCATTACTAGATCATACAAACTTAAAGAAGTATTCTTTTGTTTTAAGGCTTGTGTGAC
>MNCI01005887.1:424815-442452 GCA_015680685.1 Gnetum montanum
TCGTAAGTAGTTGTAGTGTAGGGTGACACAAGCTTAGTGTGATCAACAGGGATGAAGAGACTCAAATGGGCAAGATGGATGAGTTTTGATAGCTAGTGAGGTTTTAATCAATAACAAGAAAGTGGCCCTCCTTCTAGCGCCAAAAACTGTACTGACCTAAATCGTCAGTGTAAGGCTGGAATGGAAACAGACACCGAAAGATTGTTGGGCAGCCACAGCTGACCCTGCCTTCGCTTAAGGGCAAGCTGGAAAAGGGAACGAAGGCAGAGTGCCCTGGATGGTTTGCACGCAAATCAACCAAGGACTTCCCTGAGCGTAAGCTACGGCTAGCACTGGGGTTATCGTGAACGATGTAAACAAGATGTAAACGGAATGCAAATAGCGACAAAAATGTAAACAGAGCGTACCAAATTATAAATAAAGCGCAAACTGAGCTATATTGTAAACAAAGCATAAACCGAAGTAAATAATGTAAATAGGAGGCAATGAACTTTATTGTATTGTTTAATAAAAATGTATGCACCGGTTGAAGTGTAGTTGCACGTGTGGATGGCAGGTCAAGCACTAAGCCCCGGGATGATGTCTGAAGTGACGATGCGATAATGTGATGTGATGAACGTGAGAAATGCTTGGATGCCAATAGTCAGATGTGTCGAGCACCCAAGGATTGCCAGTTCTATAATTTCTCAGAATTGCCAATGTCTCTAATTTTTGCCTCCAATTGTCCCTTGATTTATGTGAATTGACAGGGTATTTATAGGGTTGGGCCAGGCTCCGGCACAGAATTTCAGAATGGAATCAACGGCTAAGAGACGAGAGGAAAGTGGATTTGGTAACATGTGTCCAATGGACAGTTGTGCTTGGGTTGGATGCATGCTGGTGAGAGTTGGATATGTGTCGGACAGTTGTGCATGAGTTGGATGTGTGTTGGCAAACTACGTTCTTGACTAGGTACATTGCATTTTACAATTTATGGGTTATTCAAGCCCATGAAAGTACATTTAATTTAAACATGAGGGCCTAACGTGCCCACATATGTCGATTTACAATGAAATGTACAACAAGAGAAATTTGACCCCCGTTTGCGTGAAACTTCTTTGTTCCTACGTCTTTCTGAAATTTTCTGGAATGTTCTGAAAGTTGCTGATGCTGATAATTCTCTGCCATTTTCTGAAACTTTTTTAGAATTTTCTGAAACTTCGATGAATAGTGTTCGCGCGATGAATAGTATTTTACGCAGTGAATAGTGTTTTACGCTTATGAATAGTGTTTTACGTTGATGAATAGTGATTACGCATCCTTACGCTCTGCAGTGTAAGAAAATGCAGCCGCAACGTAATCAACCGAAAACACCTCATTTAAGGCCCGAATTTTGATTTTCCGGAAGTTGCTGATGTTGATAATTCTCTGCCATTTTCTGAAACCTTTCTGAAATTTTCTGAAACTTCGATGAATACTGTTCGCACGATGAATAGTGTTTTACGCAGTGAATAGTATTCATGCGATGAATAGTCTTTTACGCAATGAATAATATTCACACAGTGAATAGTGTTTTATGCTTATGAATAGTGTTTTACACTGATGAATAGTGATTACGCATCCTTATGCTCTGCAGCGTAAGAAAATGTAGTCGCAGCGTAATCAATCGAAAAAACCTCATTTAAGGCCCGAATTTTGATTTTCCGGAAGTTGCTGATGCTGAGGATCTTCTACCATTTTCTAAAACTTTTCTGGAATTTTCTGAAACTTCGATGAATAGTGTTCGCACGATGAATAGTGTTTTACGCAGTGAATAGTATTCACGCGATGAATAGTGTTTTACGCAGTGAATAGTGTTTTACGCTAATGAATAGTGATTTACGTTGATGAATAGTGATTATGCATCCTTACGCTCTACAGCGTAAGAAAATGTAGCCGTAGTGTAATCAACCGTAAACACCTCATTTAAGGCCCGAATTTTGATTTTTTGAAGGTTGGGAGCTGTTGGGGACCTTGGCGAAGGTCATGGGGGGTCTTTGTGCTTAATTTCGGCCTGTTTTGACTCAGTTCTAGGGCCCCAAACATTGGTGACGCTAATCCTTATGTTGTGCAGCATAAACATAGTGCGAGCACATTGTACTTAGCAAAAATTACACTTTTTGACCTTGAAATGGATTATTCTTGATACCGAGACTTGCCATCGTGATCTGTGGACCCCAAGGGGACCTTGCTTGCTCCATGGTGGGCTGCTTGAAGCCATTTCAGAGGCTCTAAAGTTGTCTGGAAGTGTTGCTAAAATTTTTGTGGTGTTTCAATACTGTAAAGAAACATTTAAAGAAGAAATGAACAAAGAAATCTTTCATATGATATTTCAAATCATAAATTTTCAAATCATAAATATTCAAATAGGAGTGGCAATAAATTTTAGTGAATTAAGTAATAAAAAATGTTAAACCTTTTAAAGTATAGGCAATTTCCAAATAGCATGAGTTTTTTTCTTCTAGAGTTGTAGTGACACTTCATACTTGATTGAAAATAGATAAAATTGTATTATTAATACTAATCATTGGATACATATGTTAGATGTTAAATTGTAATATATGATAGCTATCTACATAAATGTAAAGAAGGGGTGTCACAAGTTACAGCATGTAGGGTATGGTTTGTAAGTTATGGATTTGATTACAATAGGTATGCATATCTAACACACCATTATGTTTTGTTTAGCATCTATGAAAGTTCTATGTTGGCCATATATTCAAGTATATAGGGTCACCTAGTTCTAGTTCCAACACACCCCAAGCCTAATATATGATTGTTAAAAAAAGATCATTTAACACTATGTAAACTAGATGATAGGTAGTTGTGATATTTTTCATAATCATGCAACTATCTATGATGAGCTTAACATGCTCTAAAAACTCAACATTATTCAACTTGTTATTTCTCAATTCAAGTCTTGAGCTAACAACACTTTACTAAAGGTTAATAATCTTCTTCTTCTAATGGAACCTTGGACTAGCATTATTATTGGAAACTTTGCTTAGGTCATGATTAAGCCTTGTTGCCTCTCTTTTGTTTCTCCTATAACATTGTTTTGGTCTTTCTTATCGTTAACAAGGAAGCCTTTAGCAAGAAGTAAAAACCCATAAGGGTACTTCCAAACAAGGCCAAGGCTTGATGCTTTTCCCACCCTTGAGGGGAGGTTATGTAGGACTAGTTGTAAGGATGAAAACCTACAAGGGCATCCCCAACACTATTGAGCCAATCCTTTTCATTGTTGTTTTCTATGCTTCTTTGTTATTAAAGGGGCTAGTAGCACAACCCCTACCCACACAATAAGGTAGATGTGACCTACGAACAAAAAGGGGTCCCACTATAAGACTACTCCAATACTACCAAATCTAAAAGTAGAGGCAAGAATCAAATCCATAACCTTTCAACCGAGAGACACTCCAATGCTACCACACCTAGAAGCAAAGGCAAGAATCAAATCCATAACCTCCCAATCGAGAAATGAGTGTCCCGATCACTTGCTCTACACCCCTAGGTGCCTATTTTTTATTCTTACTATAATTTTATTTTTGGCATCAACAACAAAATTTCATAGAACATAATTACAATTTTAGAACTTAGCTACCTACTTAAATCAAACCAATATGTTAGAATTCCCAATTCCTATAACTAGAATAGAACTATAAAATGTAGACTTGCTTATTAGAATTGAACCCATGACTTGAAATTTTCAAATTAAGAGTCTCAGCATTAGGCTATCACCTTATTGTTAATACTTAATAGTAACAATAAAATTGGTTCATGATTTAGAATTTAGACATTTTTAAGGTAGTGTATAGACATAAATTTCTAACATATTGTTGAGGCCAACCTCACCCATGCTAGGCATAGGACCTTGTTTGAACAAGTTTTATAAAAATAAAAAAATAAAAAATATAAATATAAAATTAAAAAATTAAAAATAGAGCACCATGAGCTTGCACATGGCCACTAACCATGTGCTAGTGGGCTTCGTTGGCCCATAAAAAAACAGATTTTAAAATGTTGATCAAGCATCCACCCATGACTTATGACCCATGATGATTATCCTGTTTTGTTTTTTTTCTTTTGCAGCGATATGAGGAAAAAGGCAAAAATAATTCACGGCAAAGATGGCTGGTAATTTAGGGTTAGGGTTTTCTCCTGCAGGGCCACTATAAAGAGGGAGTAAGCTAGAGTTTAGAGGTAGGGAGAGGGGGAGTCGGTAGCCAACGCCTGCGCCTATTCTCTGACAACGATCAGATGATTTTTTGTTCAAACAGTGAGCATTTTTTTTTTGGTTGTTCAAGAGCCGCAAGTCTCTCGCAGGATTTTTCTGTTTAAGAGCTGCAAGTCTCTCGTGCATGAAACAGACGCATTTTCTTTCCTGTTTTCTTTTCTACCCACACGGTAGAGACCAAGCCGACACCGAGAAGACCAGTGGCTGAATTTTCCTTCTGCTTAGAGCGCACTAGATAAATTTTTATTTTTAATTTGAATTTTTATTTTGTGTTATTTATTTTACTCAAAACTATATAAATGTTTAATTTTGATTTTTATATATTTTTCGAAACATAACAGAACGCTCCTAAAATCAAATTTAAGTTTTTTAATATTTTGTTTAAAATATTGTTATTATTGTTTTGTCACATAGCCCTTTCCAGCTGAGACTATTCCCAGGTTTCCGTACCCATACGGGAGGCGCCCTAGGCGATAGTCTCCTAAAACGAGTTTTCACAAGTGTTGGTGGATATGGATAGTCATAGCTTTATAACTCTGAAATAATTGTAATACATGTACACTCCAAAATGTATAGTCGAGTTAGAACTATATAGCTCTTGCCTACCAAAATTAAAAGTATAATTTGGAGCTTTCAAATCAAGAGTCTTACCATTAGGGTAACACCTCATTATTTGAAAAAGACAAGTAACAACCAAACCAAACCAAAACAGGTACACTAAGCAAGGCTAACACCTCACCTCATTGTTTGAAAAATAAAGGTGCCAATCGAAACAGCAGGTACACGGTATAGAAAAGCTCATGGTCTGTTTTGCTAAGATTGGTTTTAAAAGAGAAAAAATTGGAATGACTAAGCCGAAATGTATTCAATACCAACCATGGCTTAGGTAATGACGTAGAATGTGTCCATTTGTGTTTTTAAAGTAGGAAAACATGATTGATGATGATGCGTGTAACTAAATCCTTGATGAAATACTCTTTCCACACGGTGCATTGTATGAATCTGCATTTTTAGCGCGCAGCCTATATTCTGTAGGTTCCGTGGAACGCATCATCTGGAAATTTAAAAATAGAAAGAAAAAAGGGCAAAAATAGAATGAAAAGAAAGGAAGAACAAAAATGAGCGGTTTTGACAAGCCCACCAGTTGCTAAATGAAGCATCCGATAACAGAATTCAGTCAAAGGGCGTTGCTTGCGTGCTTGCTGGCTGCTGTATTTTAAGGTGAAGCTGCATTCTGCGCGCATAGGTATGCCACACTGAAAATGCCGCCTCCATTTGCTTTATTCATCGGTATCATTCGCTCGTCAGGCACAATAAACATTTCTCAGAACCAGAAACCAAAAATCCTTGAGCAAAAAGCTCCTGCCGGAACAGATAAATCCACCGATACATTTAATCTATGATCCCGAGTATCTCAGTGTTGGACCCGCTCATGGCAGCTTGCGTGTCAATCGGAGCTATTCGAAGGATTGCGAATTATTATAAAGATGATAAGAAGCACATGAAGTAGAAATTGCAGAGCTTGGATTATATTTATAATTAAGCGCAGCAACATGATGTGTATATGGGTATTTGTCTATTGGACGGACCCACTGTTGTTGGCAGTTTGCGTTCGAACAGGATAAGAGGATAAGCGCAAAATTTGAATGATTACAACTTGGATCTTTTGAATAATTTGCAAGGGATTTAATTTATAACTGCGCTGCTGCAGGCGTTTCAATGCTTGCTTAATTGCTGCTGGATATCTCAGTATTGAACCACTCGTGGTGGCCTGCAATTTAGCGGAAGCAAAAAAAACGAACGTGCATACGCGAGTTGGCTATAATTTGCCGCATGTTTACTGTTGCAATTATAACAAAGAATTCTATGGCTGGCATGCGTATGGTTTGAACTGTGGATTCAGATACATTGCCCCACTGGTCGCACAACAGTTTTAAAGCATGGAACTGGCAATACTATGGTTCGCAGTTAGACCTTTTTTAAGAAAATGATATCCTTTCCAACAAAGAACAGAAGGTAGCAGAGAAGCAATCGAGTACAGCACAGCTTCCGAAATCAAATTTCTTATATTAATTGAAGAATGGATCTTGTGTTAATATACAAACACAGAAGCACGGATTGAATGGAATGGAGTCAATGGACTGGTGCTGACGATGATGATGATTCATAGCGACGCCCGGAGGGAGAGATGCTGAGGCTCGTCCTCATGCTGAGGCCGACCAGTGTCGTGAGAAAGCGAGGGATAATCCGTGAAACCCTTAACGGGATCGCTCGTATAGAACGTACTGCGATCATACTTATTAAGCGGAGCACCGAGCCGGAGGCGCAGCGGAAGATCCGGATTCGCCAGGAAAATCCTGCCGAACGAAACCAGATCTGCCTGGCCATTGCTGACAGCAGAATCCGCAGACGAAGCAGTGAAACCGCCGGTGACCATGAGTGCTCCCTTGAACGAAGCACGAATCTCTGAATGAATCGTTGCAAATGCCCGCATATGCGGATCCGGAGCTCTGTTATCCCGGCGAGCACTGTAACGCGGCATGGTAAGATGAAGGTAACACAGCGGCCGCGGTAGTTCATTCAGACGTTGCAGCAAGTATCCGCCCAGAGACAGTGGATCCGAATCGTAGGCATCCAGATGATCCACCACCGGCGAAAGTCGCAGAGCAACCCGCTCCAATCCTCCGAATCCGGCGGCCACAGCAGCAACGACTTCGAGCAGGAAGCGGCAGCGGTTGGGAATTGACCCGCCGTAGCAATCCTTGCGATCGTTAATGGCGTCTTTCAAGAACTGGTCCACCAAATATCTGTAAATAAACACAAACATGATTCACGTCACAAATGTTATTCCATGCTTTACGAGATGATTCACAGTCCCAGAAGCGTGGAATTGTACGTATCGTAGTTCTACAATATTTTCCGAATCGTCAAAGTAATTGCAAAATTTTGAGGAATTGCAGAAGAATCGTATTAAATAAAACTACCTACTCATACAGTATTGAAATCATGTTTTAGAAAGTAAAATCGATTGAGCAATAGTCTAATATCAATGCTTCAATGAGTTAAGAACATGTACATACTCATTTTCTGACATTCTCCATATTAAACACGTGGATGTATGTTACACTAAAACTACATGGAAACGTGATTAGATTCTTAACCCTAAACAAGAATCTGAAACGCTGTGTTCTTGAAAATATGAGCGGAATCGCTATTCCGATAGAACAAACATTTCAAGTTTCCTGCCGAAATAATCTCTTCAGGATTGACCCATATAAGGTGCTTCAGGATTACAGTTCGCCTATCTATCTATGATGAACTGTACCGGCGACTTTTTTCCAACATCTGAGTTGGTATGGTCTAAGTTATGAGCTTTCGCATTTATTGCACAGTAACTGTTCCTGCTACTCCACGGAGGAGCGTAAAGCAACAGGCTTCAGGCCAAGCCAGGGCAGGCGTGTAAAAGCGCGAACGGAAGAAGAAAAAAACAACAAAACGGACCACAATTTTCAGTTTTGGTTACGTACCCGTGACCGGCATGGATCTCGACGCCATCGAAACCAGCTGCGCGAGCGTTGGCAGCCGCGGCGCCGAAATGGCGGACCATTGCTTCTATTTCTGCGGTGGTTAGAGAGCGTGGAGTGGAATACGGTTGGGTAGAGTTGTCTGGCATTAACACTCTCCAGCGACTTGAAATTGGTTTGCAGGTCGATGATACCGGAGCTGCTGCTGAATGTGAGCCATTGTTCTTGGGTTGATAGAACGTGTGAGAAGCGCGGCCAACGTGCCAGAGTTGGCAAAAAATGATGCCCCCGCGCTGGTGTACGGCGTCCACCACCTTCCGCCATGCCTCCACCTGCTCCGCTGTGTAGATTCCCGGCGAGTTCGGAAACCTGCATCGCAATCATTTGTTTTTGGTGAGATTCACAAAATCTCGTCCCATCAGGTTTCCGTCATTTTGGAAACCTGCACTGCAATTAGGTGATTATTATTTTTGGTGAGACCCCGAAAAATTCGTCAGATAATTCCGAATCTATCGAGGAAACTAAACTAGGCAGCGATGAAATCTCGTGGTCTGCACACCGTCCTCGTCCCTATCAAACTTGGTCTGATTTCTGGTCTGCACACCGTCCTCGTCCCTATCAAACTTGGTCTGATCTCTGGTCTGCATCTGGCGATCAAAACAGATGAAAGAGGAAGGGAAAAAGAAGGAGAAGGAAGAGACGTACCCATGGCCGGTGTTGCAGACAGCCACGGCTTCGGTGATGAGGAGGCCACCAGGGCTGCTTCTCTGCGTATAATACTTAACGTGAGCCTCGTTCACGACGTTGTTTATGGCCCTGCACCGTGTCATGGGTGCCAAAACAACCCTGCACATACAAACAAACACCCATCGTCTTATCATCTAAGCCTGATTTTCATGGAACGCGTGCAACACAAAATCTCAGTGGGCAACGTTGAGTTATGGATGGATTTTAGAACAGAATAAAAAAACAAAACAAAGATTCAGTTTCAGTTTCATAACATGCTCAATCACCAAAATAGAGTGCCATACATGGAATCTTTGCCAGGCCATACCTGTGTGAAAGCCCAAACTGGCCCAGTTTGAATGGAGACATAAGAGCAGGAACATGATCCCGACCAGCAGCAGCAGCAGCAGCAGCCATTTTTGTTGTAAAGGGGAAAAAACTTCTAAGCTGTAATCCTGCGAGAGCTATTCAATGGCGGAATGTCTGAGCTTCTACGAGAGCTATTCAATAACGGAATTTGCGTCTCTGGATATATAGAGAAGGTACCAAGGTAGGCCCAAAAACCAGTAGCCAGGAATAGGTCTTACAGTTACCAGAAGGCGGGGACGGCTTCTAAATTTATACTAGTAACAACAACACCACACAAGGAAGGACCAGAAGCAAGCAAAACACGCAGCAGCAGCAGCGAAAGGAAATAAATGAAACAAGCAGCGATAACATGATAATAAAATGGAAGAAGAGCCATGATATTTATGTTCGTCCCTTTACGCGTTAACCCAGAGACAGAAACGAAAATCCAAACAGGTCGCACATTTTACGCGTGCAGGCTGCTGACCTCATAATCCAGTGACCAATCGCAGCTATGCCAAGTTACAACTTTTCCATCCACGTGGACGAAGTGGGCAATTGCATTTTCACAACAAAAATAACAAAAACAGAAGGGAGGTGGGTCTGTGAATCCCCGTCAACGTTGTGGTACTGGTCCAGGCCACGCCTGGTCAAAACAAATGCGGTTGTTCACCTTTTTTCACTTTTCATGTTCATTTCTCGGCGTTTCGCTTTTTGACAAATACTTTCTCACGTGTAAATCACACTATAACATTGAAAATAAAGTTTAAAACTTTGAAAACTGGGTGAACATTATTCGTACTCTGATGAAACGTATTCCATGCAAATTCTGAGAGATCGTAGTGGTTTCCATCAGGATACCTGCTCGTTACGCACGTTGTCTCTTTCCTCAACGCACATTGTTTTTGAAAAATACGGTGAGTGTGTCGGAATTTGTAATTACATGGTAGATTAACATGATACGTTATAAGAATTACGAAAAAAATAGCACTTGCTTTAGCTTAGTTTAGCACTGAAAACCAGCTCATCCTGTTACGACAACGCAACAAGACAAGACATTATGAGATCGTCATAAGAATTATGAAAAATAGCACTGGCTTTAGCTTATTTTAGCTGCTTGTTAATTTGACTTAATTATCATTATATTTTTAGATAATTCTTCTGTGTTAGTTGAAGTGTATATATTGTCAGGTTATTTCAAATTCCAATACCTTAAATGTGATTTTAACTGGTAACCTATTTCCTACCAACCCTTTATTCTCATGGCTTTGTAGAAACCATTTAATTATATTTAGTAGTAAAATCCAAGTAAAATAATCCGATTAAGCATAGTTGAGAGACGTTAAATAATAATACATGCATTGTTATCCTGCCGACTTTTGACAATGGCGTGAGGATTGTTAAATCTCCCTCTATGTTAATATACTAATTTCATTATCGAGTTTAGGCAAAGCAGTTGTGGGTTCAAATCATGGAATGAGGTCCAAGCAGATGTTGAGATCAGCCCTGACGCTGCGTGACTTGACTTGGCACCTGCATCGCTTTGCTGACATCCATCACCTACCAAATATTGAGTGGTTTGGGTTTTCTGTTCAAGGTTTTCTTGGGTGGTTTGGATTTTCTCTTCAAAGTTTTCTTTGGTATATACAACTTTATTTAATGTTATTGTGCAGCACGCAAGCGTAACAGCGGAAGCAGGGCTGTGCTCTTTATTACTTCTTTCAACGCCCCCTTTTCCCGTCTTCCTTTTCTTTTATGAACTTCTCCCACGTTCACTATTTCCATTCCCTTTTTGAAATGAAAGACAACGCACAATTATCCTTTTTAAAGTCCCTGTGGGTTTTATAAATCTAGGAGGTGTTAAACTCAAAATAATAATAATAATAATAATATTTAAATGGCATCACATGAATGGGAAGGATTAAATGGCATCACATGAACTTGAAGAGCTTCCTGCCCCACACATTCAAAGAATACCAAATGACATCTTACGAAAGTGTTGTCCATTGTTGCTGAGCGACTGTAACTTTTGCTCCGAATTTTCCGGTCGTTGGAAAATTCAGAAGCCATGCTTGCATGATTTTCACAATCTACCTCATCCCAAGTAATGGCCAAGTATGGCAAGGATAAGGAGCCTTGGGATTCAAGCACCCTAAAGCAAAAACTTGTGACCACAACCTATAGGTTCATGTACCTATACAATTCAAGCATTGTCCAAATACACTTAGAAAATGCACATGCATGAGTTCATTGGAATTGAACAGATCATTATCAATAAAGGATATTCAACAATCATTATCAGCATCATTATCCTAGCCTTGTCCTAACAAAATGGAGTTGGCTACATACATTCTTTTTCACCATCCGCCTCTATGAAGAGCTAGATCTTTGTTTATTTGTAGTTTCTACCAATCATTTTTAATCATGTGACTATTGTACATTGCATCTAGGGAATGCCCTAGCATCTCCAAAATCTAAAACCAAGAATTGGACCGATAACCTTGTCCTTGCCGGATAAAGGATACTCAACCTTTTGTACAAAAATGTTCACATGCATCTAATGGTATGGGTTTTTGATGCAACATTTGGTCTAATGGGATAATATACAGGATCACCTCACCTTCTACATTTTATTATCACCCTAGATCAAGATCAAGTTATATTACTTAAAAACTATCCCAATGCCTACTGATCATTGTTCAAAAAATTATGTAGTGAATATAACTCTTCTATAAGCTATGATATGCTAATCACCATGCCCATCCTCTCATGATTCTACTTTTGCTTCATGCATGATTCATGGAATTAATATCTAATTTAGAAGCTCCAATTTATGGGTTCAATTCTAATGGCTAGCATTGAGTTAGAAAAGTTCTACTTAAGTCCTACAAAAGTTTCATGTTGGCTATCTGGCATGAGGTTACATATAGTCATCCACTTCCAAGGGCACATGTAATCATCTAATTTCAATTCTAACACACATAGTAACCAACATCTTGAAGTGGTTCATTTTGGTTTTTGATCTCAATGTTTATCACCTTAAAGAAAAAAGAACATACTCCAAGCTTTGAGAAAACAAATATTTTTCTCTCAAAAAATATCAATTAGAGAATATTATATCATATTTACATTTTATAAAAGTTTAATGTTAGTTGTATCACTTAAGATACTCATCAATTAACCTTGTTTGATAATTTGTTTCCCAAGGATATTAGAGTTTTCACAAGAGTTTCTTAAAACATTGTTAAAAGTCAAAATTTCAAAAGTTTCTAGACCTTTTACAAGTATTTTATTTTAACCCTAATTATAAATATATAATAAATGCTATGTGAAAAAGTTAATTTGGAATAACCCTAAGGAGAAACTTTGACAATTTTATTTCATGAATTATAGTCTTGTTTACAAATGAATGCAATGTAACATCCCATAACCTAGTTTTAGGCTAATAAGGTACTACATAAGCTAAAAGCAATGAAAATAAAAATGTTAGAAAATAAATATCAAAAAAATACGTAACCAGTTCAAACATACTTATACATCTAATTATGAGCTTGTTGTTTAAGTATGTCTAGTTACCAAGTGATGAGACACGTTTTGCATAGGCCGCGATATCGCGTCCACTGCGATATCGCATCCCTTGCGATATCACGTATGCGATATTGTGTCTTCCCTATGATATCGCGTACACGATATCGCAGTCCGCCGCTGATGAGACGCGACCTGCATGTGTCTTGATATCGCATCCCATGCGATATCGCGTCCAGCCGCCATATCTATAAATAAGAGGCGGCACTCCCTTCATTTCCCAATCCTGGCTAGTGTAGCGAAGCTCTGGCAGATTGATCACTCTAGAGTTAGAATTTTTCCCATGTGCCCGCAGTAGGAGTCCTAGAGTGAACGGCTCTTTATTCGAGCAGCTTGTAACCTGAACCCAAGTTGTGTACGGCAATAAAGACGAACTTGATTGGATAAACCTTGCAGCACGTGGTTTCACTTATTGCTTTCATTTACTGCTTTCCTAGTGCGTTCAAGTACGACTTGATTACGAGCGTCTACGGACGTGTACGGCTAGTTAAGGAATCGGCTGCTTGACGCAACGCGTGAGTACGACTCAATTACGAGCATTGGCTGCTTGGTAACCCAGTAGCGTATTCCAGGATTCTGCGCTTGGTAATCCCAGTAGTAGTCCGATGTGTACGGCTAGTTGAGGAATCGGCTGCTCATTGCTAGGCTAGAACGTGTGATAAGTACGACTTAGTTACGAGCACCCACGGGTGTGTACTGCTAGCTAAGGAATCGGCTGCTTATCACACTTAAGCTAAATAGGTACCTCAGTACGACCACTTCGAGCACTTGCGTTACGTGCGGCGATCCCAGTAACGATTAGCGTTTGGTAAGCCGCAGTTGCATAGTTCAGGGTGTGTCCGGTAAGTGGGAACGGATGCTGACGCTAGTTAATTTAGACTTAGATCTTTAGTTAGAGTTAGCTTAGTTTCTCAACCCTTTCCCATGATAGCATAGAAGATAAGCCGAAAATACCAAAAAAATCACATACCTCAGACTTGCTTAACCATACACCGTGACACTTACAAGCAAGCCTGGGAAGACAACGAACGATTAAACCCAAGTGTTTCTTGTGGCGTTAAGGCATTTAGTCTACGGAGTTCGACCGGATCGCGCTTGTATGCTCGTATTCGTATGGTTGAGTGTAGGGGTACCTCGCCACTCATCATTGGCGCCGTTGCCGGGGACTAAGTGTTTTTTCGCCAATTTAACATAAGGGACATCACTCACATCATTGTGAGCTTAAAACGAACCTTAGGGTTAATCAGTTAATCAAGAACATAAATAACGGTGAAAATTAGCACACCATTAGAAATGGCTTCTTCTCATGAAATCAACTCACCTAAGGACAATACAGGAGGAAGTCAGGATCATACGCATAACCGAAATCAACCATGTCCTCAACAATCCAAAGTCACATATACTCATCCCGATGAGTATGTGCCAGATTTTACCTTTGTTTTCCATCAAGATGAGCAACTGCGGTGGAGAGACATGCAAGGTAACATCATGTTACCCCCGGACCGATCAGCTCCCAACATGCTTTCCTGTGCTTTGGTACAGTATGGCATGCATGAGCTGCTTGCTGAATACGTTTTGGATGATTATGACACAAGGGATTATCATCCCACAAACGCCCAACGTATTCGGGATGCACGGCAGGAGAGCCAACATTCACTATTGAAGGGCAAGGTTCCCCATGTCATTAGTGAAATAGGAGAAGAGGAACCCCTCACGATGGGTTTCTTAGAAAATGATGTTCCTCCTCCTCACTCTAGTGAAGAGGTTAGGCATCAGGGCCTTAGATCAACGATACATATTCCAGGCTCTGATCCCCGTGAGCACCAGCTGTTCACGGCAGGAACAATCACTCGCACTAATGACAGACATTTGGATCGTGACAACGATCGGGGCCAAAGCAGCCGAAGAGAAGGCGCGAAACATCACCATGGTGATGGATCCCCTTTTTCTTCTCCTTCATCTCATCATTCACCCTCTCCTTCCGCATCTGGGCGCAGCCACCATGAGCATAACGCAGAGAGTAAAGGTAAAAGAGATTAAATGCCTTGACAGGAAAGTCGAGAGGAGTTAGGACAAGGGCAAGGACGTAGGGAGAATAGGGAATCACCATGTAGGCAACACAGACGTCATGAAAAAGACGATCATGACGAACCCCTATTCGCAACCTGAAGTATGCTCGATATTAGAGAGGCAGTTAGGATTCCCACAAGGCATTTAAAGGATAGTAGGATCAAGCATTTGGATATAAATAATATCCCACGTTTTGAAGGGGGATACAACGCTGATCCTCAACATCATCTACAGGCATTCCACGATGCCTGCGCCTTGCAGAACATAGATAATGAGTGGCAGAAACTCAAGTTGTTCCCAAGGACACTCATTAAAGAAGCAGTGAGCTGGTACCGGTCCTTAGAACCGGAAACCATCAGGAGGTGGAGTACGATGCTCGAATTATTCAACAACAAATATCAAACGTACTCCAGAGTGTCTAACTTGCGTAAGCAGATCCAAGGCTGAAAACAAGGAGCTCATGAATCCTTGGATGCTGCCATGACCCATTACTACACACTGCTACATCGTTGCCCGGGCCATGGATACGCTAAGCGGGATCAACTTTGCCACCTCGTGGATGGGCTACGAAATGAAACGAGAAGAACTCTTGGGACTTACGCCCAAGGGAGACTCTCCCGATTAAGAGCCCATGAAGTTGAAGTTTTGTTAGAATAAGTAGCACAAGAAGAGGGTGAGCTACGTAAAAGAGAAAGTGCGGAGGAATACAACCACGATCCCTCCCTTCGCAAGATGGGAGTGAAATTCTGTGATGAGGAGGATGAGTCACCACTCGAAGAGTTGGTGAACAGGAAAACCGTGCCGATCCAAAAGTTAACAACGGAGGTATCGGCTAAGGTAGACCAAATGTGGGATTCCTTAGACTCATGAATAGAAATAGTCCTGAAAATCGTAGAGGAGTCTAAGGATGAGCAAAGTAGTGATAAGGGCAAAAACATGCGGAGAAACTTTAACCCTACACATAACAAGGGTAAGGGAAAAATCTCTAACTCCGATGTGGCTGAAAATTCTGATTCAGACAATGATGGTGGATGTGAGGTCTACTACTATGACCATCCTAAGGGATGTTGTCCAATTATCTCCCATCTGTAGGAGTCTGGGGTGTATGCATTAAATCCAAGGCTTAATCAACGGCAAACACCCCGAAGGTTACCTTATCCACAAGGTAACCCAAGGCAGTACCACCAACCCATGACGTATTATCCAAGTGGAACGCCTCCACAGCCCATTAGACAACATCAGTAGTGGCAATACCCACAGTCATGGGGGATGCCATCGCCGACACATCGATACCCTTACCGGCAGCCTGATCCTTATGGTTATTATGTGTAGTAGCCAGTTTCTTTAGGTGACGCTATGGGTCACACTACTCCACAACGTCACTACTACGCTCGGGAGTACTTCAGAAGGACTCCTTCTCCCCCAAGAGACATCTCACATCCCGTCCATCCTCTAACTCCACCCGCACCTTTTCCTCAAGTAGTTCCCATAACACCTCCTGCTCCAACAATGCAAGGGGAATTGCCTACCCAACCGCAGCAACGTCATGCCGCGAGAGCTGTAAATATTCAGAGTGTAAATAGCCAACCGGGTACTAGTTCTGGCGATAACTGTACAAAAAGGAGACCCTTTTTCAGAACTAAGAGCCCAGAAAAACTCTCGCAACAACAAGCGGATGGGTACGTGTATAGGCCTCTAACTACTAACGCTTCGGAGCACCCTTCGGTCCAAGGGAGTGTAACGCATACGATTATGTTAACACATATCGTAACTGACTGGATCAAGGTAGGCCACCTTCCCAGGAAACTAACTGATCCTGGAAGGCCCTTTATTTATTTGCAGATCGCTGGGAATGTACCACATCGAGCTCTTCTTGACTCAGGTTCCGGAGTCAATTTAATTTTGAGAAAGATGTATCACGCCTGGAACCTGCCCCAACTTAAGAAGAGCAACATCCAACTAGAGCTGGCAGACCAGTCCATTACTATTCCCTTGGGATTAGTGGAGGATGTTATTACCACTGTGTGTGGTTGGTCCTACCCAGCAGATTTCCTGGTGATCGATGTTAACAACAACGAAGGGGACTTCCCAATTGTAATGGGAAGGGCATGGCTAAGCATAGTAGATGCATGCCTTAGGATCCGCGATCTTTCCTTGGAAATCTCCAAAATAAACATATGTGGAAAGATCGAGAAGAGGATAGTTCCATGCATCACATACAGTGATTCATCGGGTGATGACACGGAGGAAATGTCTCCATGTCACAGGTGTGCCCAGGAAACTCTGCCACAAAGATGCCTGTATGTAGCAACCACACAAGAAGTAGTAGACACCCCGTGGTTGACAGCTTCTCATAAGGGCATATAAATATGCATGGAATGAACTGAGGAAACTCATGCCAACAACCGTGGCATAGACACATTGGAACGTGAGCGTCGCCAACTTCCACCCCTGAATCTAAGATCATCATTTGGGAGAAGTTGGGCACTGCTTAGAAATTCAAATAGGCGCTCAATATTTTGGATTTCTCCCTCACAACTCAGTCATGTGGGAGATGGCCACCTATGCTAACCATATGGGGCCCTCGGTTATTTTTCAGTTTTTTTTTTACACATTTTTGTTTTACAACGTTTTTGTTTTACACATTTTTGTTTTCCAAATTTCTTAACTTTTCTAATTTTTGTTTTACAATTTCTTAAAATTTTCTTGTTTTTGTTTTACAACATCGTTATATTTTTCTATTTGTGTGTGTGTGTGTGTNCATTCACTTGGGTGCATGGATGTTTTCTTCTTGGGTTTTCTTGCCATTCCGATGTTACCCAATAATCGGAAGCTGAGACAATAAAAATAAAGAAGTCTTTGCATGGTGTGGTCCCCATGCATAAAAACACAAAACAAAACAAAAAAAAAAGGAGAAAGAAGAAAAGCAAAAAGACAAAGTGAGGATTCAAAGCACACCCCTTAGACGAAATAAAATTTGGGCTGCAAGCACTGGTTATGGAACCAAAGTGTTCCCTCTAACTAAGGCCCTTCTCGCTTCCCATTCTCTCCTTCGTTTCGTCGGAATGGTGGTGGCTCTTCGAAGATGCATCCTTGTTATCCAAGTGGATGGTTTGACCAAATGCATTGATG
>MNCI01005887.1:453423-505057 GCA_015680685.1 Gnetum montanum
AACGATTAACCCCAAGTGTTTCTTGTGGTGTTAAGGCATTTAGTCTGCGGAGTTCGACCGGATCGCGTGTGCACGCTCGTATTCGTATGGTTGAGTGTAGGGGTACTTCGCCACTCATCAGTTAAGATATGTAAACTACTAAAATAAAAGCAAACTGGCATCCAAGTTTGTAGCAGGATTATCTATCCTTGGCATGCATTAGTATTATTTATAAAAAAGAATGATGATACCTAAGATTGTGCATTAATTATAAGGTGTTAAATAAAGAAACAATTAAAAATTTAAATACCTTGTCTAGAATAAATGACCTATTTGACCAACATACAGAAGCATGCTATTTTTCAAAGATTGATTTAAAGCCTTTAGAACCTAATATGATTCATATGAATTTGTTGTGATGCCATTTGGACTTACCAATGCACCAACAACCTTCATGACCTTTATGAATAATATTTTTGAGGAATACTTAAAAATGAATTTATGATAGTTTCCATGGATGACGTATTAGTACACTCCAAGACAAAGAAGGAACATACTAAACATTTAAAGATGGTTATGAAGATCCTAAAAAAGTAAATGTGAGTTTTTAAGGAAGCAGTATTGTACCTTAGTCACATTGTATCATAAAAGGGTCTACAAGTTAATCCATCCAAGATAAGTGCTATTAGATACTTTCTAAAATCTAAAGATGCTATAATAATCCAAAGTTTCATAAATTTAACAAGGTTTTATTACCATTTTTTAAAGATTAATCCACCTTGATGGCACCATTAACTGATTTACTATAGAATAAACATCTCTTTAAGTTGAATAAAAAGTACACAAAAGTGTTCTTAAGATTGAACATGTTGGTAACCATTGTTGCTCCTTTAAGAATTTTGAATGCAAACTTACCTTTTGAAGTCTCAACTAATGTAATTGAAGTAAGAATTGATGAAATATTATAATAAGAAGACAAAGTGATATGTTTTGAATCTTGTAAACTAAGATGAGCCAAGGTAAACTACTAAACCCATGATTTAGAATTTTAAGTTATTGATCATGCTTTAAAGGCTTGAAAATTGCTCAAATCATGTTTATTAAACTCATCATAAGAGTTTAGAATACTTACCAAAGTAACTCATTTAAAATACACAATAATGTAGATGGGTTAAGTCACCTACAGAATATGAATTTAATACAAAGTATATAGTAGAAGACATGTTAAGTAGTTTTTAAAACCTTAAAGATGGATCTTATTTCCAAAGAATTCTAATGAACTTAAAATCTATGTCTAATTATCATGATGTTGCTTAATATTTTGATGAGTGGCGAGGTACCCCTACACTCAACCATACAAATACGAGCATTTCACGCGTGATCCGGTCAAACTCCAAGGACTAAGTGCTTACGCACCTTAATGGAACACTCAAGGTTAATCAATCGTTATCTTCCCAAACTTACTTGTATTGTCACGGTTGTATGGTTAAGTAAGCTTGAGGTATATGATTTTTATAGCTTTTATCTTTTTAATGTCTTATGCTAATAGGGGAAGGTAAGGAGAACTAGGTGACTAACTTACATTAACTATTCATTAACTAAGTTTTAATTGTCCTAACACCAGTATTCGTTCCCACTTGCCGCACAAATCCTAAACTAGTGCAATGCTGCTAGGATTACCAAATGCTAATCGTTACTGGGTTACCAAGCACTACACACATGCTCGAAGCAGTCGTACTGAGTGTACTTAACTAGGAGAGTCAAGGGTAACTAGGAAAGCATTTAAACATTCAACAATAATTAATTACTATTTAGCTTAATTTGTATGCTGCAAGGTTTATCATAAAGTTCATCTTTATTGCCATACACAAATGTGTGCTCAGGTACAAATTGCTTGAATAAAGATCCATTCACTCTATGACTCCTACTGCAGGCACACAGGAATTATTCTAACTCTAGAATGGTAAAACTGCAAGAGTTTAGCTAAGGGTCTAAGTCTCACTCTCTTAAACAAGGGAAGCCACCTCTTATTTATAGAAAATGAGGCAAGACGCGATATCGCCGCTCATCATAATTGAATTAATAATTTTAAAATATAGAAAGGTAACTAATTAATCCAGTAAGTAGTAAAGTAAATTCTAAACTAGCCTAAGGTGATGAGTATTCATTCTTGATTCAAACCATCCTAAACTCACATAATCATTGCTAACTTACCAAGTATTTATTGCTAGGTGATGATTGGTGGAGCATCCAACACTCAACCATACAAGTCATGAGTGTCCATGTGTGATCCAATCGTAATCCGTAGATGGAGAATGTTGTTATGCTAGTAATTTAGTTAAGTTGGTGATCGTTGTCTTCCCACTTTAAGCTAGTGAAGTCTAAGTGTACATTTTAGCTTACAATGAGGAATATGATAGCTGATGTTGATTGGCCCATTTTACTCCTAAGTGTAGACATAACAAAGATGAAAGTGGATGCTAATCCTAAGTAATAATGAGTAAGTAAATCTATTCTAGCCTATAGCAATGAGCATCCATTCTTGATTCACCATACATTCCTTGGACTTATGTAACCATTATTGGGATTACCAAGTGAGTTCACTACTAAGAAAATCTAGTGAAATCATTATTGGGATTACCAAATAATTACACTTAAGCATTCAAAATTAGTCATACTTATTTTTATTTAATAATATGCAAGGAAAAATAAAGTGCTCTTGAAAGTAAAGCATTAAGCTAGTAAAACATTTTAATTTTTGATATTTTTTTGAATGCTTATTAAAAGAGGAAGGGGGATGGAGGGGGACAGGTTTGGTGAGGAAGGGGTGGGTTTTAGACCTCATAACTATATTAATAATGAGTAAAGAAAATTCATAGTGCATCACAATATTGACACTGAGTAGACATCATCTTAAAAATATGGAAAGGAAAAATTTTCTTATTTTAGAATTGTCTGCTCAAGTGTAAATATTACAATTGATACTTTGAAAAAATAAGGGAAGAAAATTAATTATTTGTAGGGAGGAAGATCCTAGTCCTAATAAAATTTACATTACTTTTCAACATCCATGCTTGAACTCAAAATAGTGAAATGATTCAAGATAAAGAGTTGTGCATAATACTAATATTTGTTTCAAAGTAAGAAAGGGGTACTACTAGTGAAAGATCTTCACCTCATCGCTTGTTATTGATCTTACATCAAGAATATTTACCATCAACTATAACCACCTTGTCAACACTATTTTTAATCTTTAATTTAATAGTATTCTTGTCAAACAAAGAAACTTTTGTCTTAGAAGCTATCTATTTGAGCTGCTTAATACTTTTTCTAGTATTAAGGAAAGATGATATGAAATTTGAGGGAAGATGAATTCCTTTGTTAATTCCATTAAGTAATTGACTAATCAACTATCACAATCTGAAAACCAACTCCTCACATAACCAATCAAGATGAAAATAACTCTTAAGGTCAAGAACAATACCTTGAGTTGATTATTGGAATTGGCTACGACCATCCCAGGAATTGCTAACTAAAGTTCATGCCAAAAAGATTAAACTATATCACTATGATGGAGCCCTCAAAATGAATGCTAAGGCTGAATATTTTCCTATTGCTAAGAAACATTATTTTGACATGATTAACTTAACAAGCCAATAATGCTTAAAAGTGTTATTCCATTATTTTAAAGGATTGCCTACAACATGTCTTTTATCATGATTAAGGTAGCAAGAATTAATCAATGAATGACATATCTTTTATCGTGAGTTTGATTAGTATTTTTTGTTGGGTTTCATTCTTAAGAAATATCAAATGTAGTTTGACTTATTATAGTGGGTCACCTTTAGGTGGAAGATTATTACAAGGAAATTTTCGATTTGTCAAGATCTGTAAACTACTAAAATGAAAGCAAATTGGCATCCAAGTTTGTAGCAGGATTACCTATCCTTGGCATTCATTAGTATTATTTATAAAAAAGAATGATGATACCTAATATTGTGCATTAATTATAAGGTGTTAAATAAAGAAAAAATTAAAAATATGAATCCCTTGTCTAGAATAGATGACCTATTTGACCAACATACAGAAGTATGCTATTTTTCAAAGATTGATTTAAAGCCTTTAGAACCTAATATGATTCATATGAATTTGTTGTGATGCCATTTGGACTTACCAATGCACCAACAACCTTCATGACCTTTATGAATAATATTTTTGAGGAATACTTAAAATGAATTTATGATAGTTTCCATGGATGACGTATTAGTACACTCCAAGACAAAGAAGGAACATACTAAACATTTAAAGATGATTATGGAGATCCTAAAAAATGTAAATGTGAGTTTTCAAGGAAGAAGTATTGTACTTTAGTCACATTGTATCATAAAAGGGTCTACAAGTTAATCCATCCAAGATAAGTGCTATTAGAAAATTTCTAAAATCTAAAGATGCTATAATAATCTTTAGTTTCATAAATTTAACAAGGTCTTATTACCATTTTTTAAATATTAGTCCACCTTGATGGCACCATTAACTGATTTACTATAGAATAAACATCTCTTTAAGTTGAATAAAAAGTACAGAGAAGTGTTCTTAAGATTGAACATGTTGGTAACCATTGTTGCTCTTTTAAGAATTCCAAATGCAAACTTACCTTTTGAAGTCTCAAATAATGCAAGTGAAGTAAGAATTGATGAAATATTATAATAAGAAGACAAAGTGATATGTTTTGAATCTTGTAAACTAAGATGAGCCAAGGTAAATTGCTAAACCCATGATTTAGAATTTTAAGCTATTAATCATGCTTGAAAGGCTTGAAAACTGCTTAACTCATGTTTATTAAACTCATCATAAGAGTTTAGAATATTTACCGAAGCAACTCATTTTAAATACACAATAATGTATATGGGTTAAGTCACTTATAGAATATGAATTTAATACAACGTATATAGTAGAAGACATGTTAAGTAGTTTTTTAAAACCTTAAAGATGGATCTTATTTCCAAAGAATTCTAATGAACTTAAAATCTATGTCTAATTATCATATGTCTCCTTAAGGAATTTTAATGAGAGCGAAAAGATTCATTATCTTCCCACTTGGACAATGTGAGGCATATGATCATGATGTTGCTTAGTATTTTAATTAATAATTTTAAAATATAGAAAGGTAACTAATTAATCTAGTAAGTAGTAAAGTAAATTCTAAACTAGCCTAAGGTGATGAGTATTCATTCTTGATTCAAACCATCCTAAACTCACATAATCATTGCTAACTTACCAAGTATTTATTGCTAGGTGATGATTGGTGGAGCATCCAACACTCAACCATACAAGTCATGAGTGTCCATGTGTGATCCAATCGTAATCTATAGATGGAGAATGTTGTTATGCTAGTAATTTAGTTAAGCTGGTGATTGTTGTCTTCCCACTTTAAGTTAGTGAAGTCTAAGTGTACAATTTAGCTTACAATGAGGAATATGATAACTGATGTTGATTGGCCCATTTTACTCCTAAGTGTAGACATAACAAAGATGAAAGTGGATACTAAGCCTAAGTAATAATGAGTAAGTAAATATATTCTAGCCTATAACAATGAGCATCCATTCTTGATTCACCATACATACCTTGGACTTATGTAACCATTATTGAGATTACCAAGTGAGTTTACTACTAAGAAAATCTAGTGAAATCACTATTGGGATTACCAAATAATTACACTTAATTTTTTGAAATTATTCATACTTATTTTTCTTTAATAATATGCAAGGAAAAATAAAGTGCTCTTGAAAGTAAAACATTGAAAATTATGCTAAGTAAACAAAAGAAACTAAGGGAATGATGTAATGATGGGACATAGTCTCGATCTTTATTGCTGTCACAACTTGTACCCAAGTACAACTTGCTCAAATAAAGACACCATTCAACTATGACACATCACATTATGGGCATTCGCTCTTCTATCACTAAGTCTAAGTCTAAGAAATCAAACTGCAAGAGTTTTGTCATGAGTGGAATGAAAAGTTGTTGGATTGCATGCTCAAGTGTCATATTTATAGGGGTGCACACACCTTGAGATATCATATCAACGATGATGTATCATGTGTTGTAACATTGTATCAATGACATTGTTGCTATGATGTTGCATTACAACAAAATTTGACTTTATCACTAGGTGTACCAAGTGAGAGCACTAATAGGATTACTAAACAATAGCATATTTATATTTGAAATCAATTTTACTAATTTTATTATGTTACTAGCATGCATTGGAAAGTAAACTTATATGTTACATACCAAAGTAAAAGGCATGAAAAAATAAGTCTATTCTAAGTTAGAATACTGCAATGGAGAGAAACAATATCAATCTTTATTGTTGATCATAAAAAGTGTCCAGGACTAATGCACTTAAATAAACACCTCATACAACTACTTCAAACAATGCTGCATGTAGTCACTAACTATTACTAGAATTCAAGAAAACAAAGTACAAGAGCCTTACCACCTACTACATTAATGATAGCATTAATGCAGCAGATGACTTATATTTATAAGCATTTATTGACGTTACATCATCGTCGCTTAAATGCTTTATCATAAACTATGACAACATAGCTATGATGTCATATCTGCAACATTACAAACATTTAAAAAAGTATTCATCGTACCTCCATGACTGATCAAAAACTCATTCTCACATTAGAAAAAAAATGAGGATAGAGTTTGTTACAACATTATGAAAGTAACATCGATTTACTGACTAATTGACAACTTAATAAAGATTTCAGTGTTGCATTATAACTTTAAGTGATCATTGGACAAAACTCACAAAACTATGAAGAAACATTAAAAAATTCTACAAAAATTGTAAGAATGCAAAATTGGCCAATGTAGATGTCTTAATTGGTTGGTGGTGATGGTAGCTCCTTCTACCTTATCAACTTTGGTGGTTGGTTTATTGGTGCTCTCTTCATGTGAAAAGACTTAAGTAGTGCCCTTAAACTCTCTTCATTGGTTAATGGGTCATTAATTATCTAAAAAATATTGGTCTGATTGAATGTTGACAACACTTCTAATGTACACATCAACATTTCAAACATCTTTACTTGATTCTTCAAATTCCTATAATTTATCCTTATTTTTATCAAGTTCTCTATGAAATTTTACTTATGTGTAAACTTTGCTCTGAGAACCTCCAACTCCACATTAGTAATATGTAGATTTTGGTTGATCTTATTATGGAGTTAGTGCTCATGTTCATAAAGGGAAAACATGACAATGATCTATTTCTCCAATTCATTTTAAGGCTTTCCTATTGTGAGTATTACTAGATTGTCATACCATAACTTGACTAGCTCCATATACTATGTCATATCGTCAATCTAGAGCTACTTCATTCTAATTTCCACTTGCTTGATTGTGTTGATTCTATCCATGATTAATTGCCAATTTAGATTGGAAGCTGCTAGAGAGTAGTGTTGATCTTAGTCTTGGTTAGTTTGATTTATTTCTCATTAATGTCTTTTTGCAAGACTATCTGATCTTTGAAATGTTTCTTCTCTTTCTCATGCATCCTTGCTTTATTTTTCCATACATCAATTCCAATAGCTAATTTCTAGTGGATTGCTCAAATTTCTTCTATTGAGATAGTTATGTTATCTCTTGTCAATATACCAATATTCAAATTGACTCATGTCAATTTCTTATGAATATGCTTGAGTTCTTCATCTAATTGATTCTTTTTCTTTTTCACCTTCAACAATCTATGGTTTTCTATAACAAGGCCTTAGTTCTCCTCTACCAACATGGTAATGTTCTTATCTAGTTCATGAACTTTGGCATCCATCATTAATGCATCCCACATGGCCTTCTCATTTTCCTCTTCAACCTATTATTACTTAGTCTTTTTTTAGGTAATGGCATCATCATGAAAGTAGCTATGCATGCCTACAGTAACAAATCACTTTGGATCAACCAGCTAAGCATGAAGTTTCATCACTTCATCTTGTAGTTTCTAGTTTATTAACTTGACTTGCTAAGGTTAGGCTTTAAATATTTCCAACTTTCCATTAGTAATAATAAACTCAAACTACATAGTAATGACATCCTAAGAAATGTCAAAAAAAAATTTTAATAGTTTTTTTTTGGTTTTGAATAGTCTTTTTAATGCCTTTTCATCTGATTTAGTGGTCATTATCCTTTCTTTTTTAAGGTAATGACATCATCATGGAAGTAGCTAAGCATGTCTAGAGTAACAAATCACATAGCATCAACTAGCTAAGCATGAACTTTCATGACTTCATCTTGTAGTTTCTACTTTATTAACTTGACTTGCTAAGATTAGGCTTTAAATATTGTCAACTTTCCATTAGTAATAATTAAATCAAACTACATTGTAGTGATATCCTATGGAATGTCAAATTGTTTTGAATAGTTTTCTTAGTTTTTAGTAGTTTTTTTAATGCCTCCTCATCTAGTTCAATGGTCATTATCCCTTCTTTTCTTGCAACCATCACTCTCAATAATTTAATTCTAGAATTGCAATAAAATAAAAGATTGGTATCATAGGGACTTTGAAGGCTTTGTTCTCCTAATGTACAAAAATATCTTTAGTATCTTCTTGACCTTTATGTGACATCACAAAAATATTAGCACAATTCCCAAATGAGAGTATGATGAGGAAAGATGTGTTGTTAGAGATTTCAAGCTGTTCCTCTAACAAGGTTACCAAAACACCTCCCATAGGATTTATGAATGTTGAAGCATTACTGCGAATAACCTTAAAAGATTGGTAATTTCTTCCAATTACGAGGTAATGATCTAAGTTGCCTCTTACAAAAGGCTCATGGAAGGATGGTAGACATCAAAATTAACCATGAGTGCTTATCTACTACTGCTTGGAATACTCATTCTTTCTCCTATACTTGTGATTCCTATGGATAGGATGGTGGATGTTGGGATGGATCCTATTGCTACCCTAATGTTTCATGGCAACAAAATCTCTTTCTAAATCTTTGAAGCTAATTTGACTTTCATCTTTTCCTATAATAATATTATTAGAGTTCTTCTCAATGTATTGTTAGCATAATGAGTAATCACTCCCCTTTCGCAAAGTTTTCTAATTAGGCATCAAAAGAGAAGTGTCTTCCTACAATTATTATTTTCTTTGAATTTTTTTCTACCACAAAGAATATTCAATGAGGTGGGTTACCTAGAAATCATCTATTGAGGATCATACATACCCTAGCAAAGAAGGATGTAACTTTGTTCAACTACACCATTAGATTGATGTGGTATGACATAATCTTAATTCTTTTCACCACCTCATTAAGTGTTGATTCTTCCTCACTATCACAAAATCAAACCTACCTCTTGTGAATGAAAGGATCATTGAGGTGCCAATGGTTATCATGAGGTTAATCGAAACTACACTTCAAAAATTTTAATCCAAAATTATGACCAAGGTTGATCAATTATGGAACTCCATGGATAGCAGATTCCAAGCTTTCCTAAAACTTGCTAAAGAGACTAAAGAACAAGGTAGTGATCATGAGCGTAGGAGGTGCAAGGAAGCTGAATGTGCCTATCAAAGAGGTAAGGGTAATATTGTTGCAATAGAGGAAGTTGTAGGAAGTGAATCAGATGATGATGGTGGATGTGACGCCTACCATTATGAACATCCTAAATGATGTTGTCCTATTTTTCACAATTATAGGAATCTAGAGTGTATGCCTTGAATACATGACTAGCACAAAGGTAAACACCCAAATGATTACCTTATCCTCAAGGTCATTCTAGGTAGTTCCATGAGCAACAACAGTATTATCGAAGTGGAACTCCACTGCAATCATATGAGCAATATCAACAATGGCAACAATCATAGTCATGGGCATTGGCACCACCAAGGCATCAATACCCTTACTGACAACCTGATCCCTATGGGTATTACGTTTAGCAAACCCTATCTCCACGTGACTCCTCCGATCATGTTTCTACTTTCCAATCTTACTACCACCCTTCTAATTATTATCAAGCTCATCCTCCACATGCAAGAAGGGATACCACCATTTACCCTTATCCTTTTCCTATTCCTACACATCCTCCTCCTTCATCCACATAGCTACCACCTACTCCACCTATGTAGGATGAACTCCTAGCTCAACCATAACAACGCAATGCTACTAGGGTTATTAATCTACAACTGATTCATCAACTAAATGGTTTGGATACTCGCTCAAAGAAAAGACCTTTCTTTTGCCCATGTAGTCCACCTAAGCCCTCAAATACACCTACGATTGACAACCTTGTTCCTTTGTCTTCCTTTGTATCAAATTCCTTCAAGTCCCCTTCAAACCAAACATCACTTAGGATCCATACTATGATGCTTACTCACATTGTATCTGATTGGATCCATGCTGGAAACCTTCCCAGGAAGTTAGTAGATTCTGGAAGTCCTCTTATTTATTTTCAAATTGTTGGGAATGAATCATGCAAAGCTCTTTTCAACTTAGCTTCTAGTGTCAACCTAATTTCTCATGAGATGTACACTACATGGAACTTGCCTCTCCTCAAGAAGAGTAATGTTAGATTAGAATTGACAGACCAATCCATCACTATTCCATTGGGACTAGTAGAAGACATTGTAACCATTATCTATGGGTGGTCTTATCCTACTAATTTCCTACTAATCAAGATGGAGAATTGTAAAGGTCACTTTCCAATCATCATGGGAAGGGCATGGCTAAGTATCACAGATACAAGACTAGGCATCAGAGATCTTTTCCTAGAAATATCTAAAGAAAATGCATTCAGGAAGATCGAGAAAAAGTGAGTTCCATGCATCGTGTATAGCGATATGGGGTGCAATTGTGTGCAAAAACTCTAGGTAATAAAACAAGCATCCATCTTTACATGCAAGAAATGTACACCAGAAGTAGAAATTCAAAGGTGTCTATATGCAGCAGCCACAAAATAGAAGGGCACCCAATGGCTAACTGTTAATTCTAAGAGTAGCACACTTTGCATGAAACCAACTGAGATCCTAACATGTGCATATGTTGTAGGCATGGATGAACTAGAGCAAGTTCATCACCAACTCTCCGATGATGCAAATGATGATATATATTGGGGAGATTTGGAAATTCCTAAAAATTTCAAGTAAGAGCCCCTTGAACTAAAAATGCTACTGGTTGACATGGAATATGTGTTCTTAAAAAATGGGAAGCTAGTCATAATCAATGCAAATCTTACTCAAGAGTAGAAAAAGATGTTATTGAATGTGGTTGAAAAACAATCAGTAGCCTTTGCCTGGTCATATCTTGAACTCACAAGAATTGATCCTAGGATATGCCAACATTGCATCTACACTGATCCAGCCATGAAGTGAAAGAGGCAGCCACATAGGCAATTAAATCCCACATTGAAGTAGATCATCAAGGAGGAACTCAAACAACTCCTCAAGGTGGGGTTTATCTATCCCATTGCAGATAGCGAGTGGGTTAGTCCACTCATTATTATGCCCAAGAAAGATGGCAAGTGGCAAGTTTGCATCGATTTTCAGCTATTGAATATGGCAACATTCAAGGATCACTTTCCATTTCCACTTGTTGATTAGGTATTAGACATAATATTCAGGCATTGCTACTACAATTTTCTATATGGTTATAGTGGCTATAACCAAATCCAGATCATATCGGAGGACTAAGCCAAAACAACATTCACAAGTCCCTAGGGAACTTTTTCATCTTGCAAGATACCTTTTGGTTTGTGCAATGTCCCTGCTACATTCCAACGAATGGTCCTAAGCATTATTCAATAGCAAATTGTAAGTGGTGTGGAAGTCTTCATGGATGACTTCTCCACTTATGGACCTACATTTGAGTAAGCCCTAGACCACCTTGAGCAAGTACGGAAATGATGTGTTGACACAAACCTCAATCTCAACTGGTAAAAGAGTCACCTAATGGTCTAGGAAGGCATTGTATTGGGGCACATAATATCACAAGCAGAAATTGAGTTTAACTTTGAAAAAATAAGGGTCATCCAAGGAATAACCTGCCAACCAAAAATTGTCAAAGATGTTCAATCATTCCTTGGACATATTAGCTATTACCAGCAATTTATAGAGAATTTCTCTAAGATCGTAAAACCATTAGTGGAGCTAACAAAGAAAGATGCTCCATTTGTCTGGATCATGAAATGTGAATAAGCATTCCATCAGTTGAGAGAGAAACTTGTAGAAAATCCAATCCTACAAGCACCCCATTGGTCTAAACCATTTCATGTTATGACACATGCATCAAATTATGCCTTGGGAGTTGTGCTTACACAAATGGATGACAAGAAACATACATACTACATCCACTACACAAGCCAAAGCATTGTCAATGCATAACTAAACTACACCACTATAGAAAAAGAATTGATGGCAGTGGTGTTCACTCTAGAGAAGTTCAAGCACTATGTGCTTAGATACAAAGTGTTTGTGCACACATACCATAGTGCCATTTGCTTCCTAATGAACAAGCCAATAGGGAGCCCCCATGTCATATAGTGGTTGGTAATCGTATAGGAATTCAATCGCACGATGGTAGATCAAGAGAACATTAAGAATGTGGTCACTAATCACTTGTCTTGGTTACAATGGGATAACAAAGAGGAGGAGAACCCACTATCTAATATGTTTCCTAATGAACTTCTCTTTGTACAATTGCCTAATGAGCCTGATTTGTATGATGGCATTCTCACCTATCTTCTCACCTAAGAGATGCCACAAGGGTTGGACCATCAGAAGAAAAAATAATTTCTTCATCAAGTAAAACACTTCATGGAGATCAATGGACACCTTTGCAAGGCATTTGTTGATGGCTTGGTTCGTTGGTGTGTCCCTAATGCTGATCAACTGTGTGTTCTCCATTATGCTCATGAAGGTCCTCATGAGGGCCACTATGTTGGGAGATGCACAGCCATTAAAATCCTAATGGTAGGATACTATTGGCCAATAATTTTTAGGGATGCTCATCAATATGCCCACTCTTATGAATTTTGCCAACAAGATGGTGGAATTACTACTCGAATGGAGGGACCTCAATAATGGATTTAGCCACTAGAACCTTTCAAAATCTGGGGCATTGATTTCATGGGTTCCATCACATCCATGTCTAATAAAAAGGCATACATCATAGTTTCTATTAACTATTATATGAAATGGGTAGAAGCAGTAGTCATCATTGACTATACATCTTCTACTACTACTTGGTTTGTACAAAAAAATGTTGTAAATAAGTTTGGTGTGCCACATGAATTAATTTTTGATAATGAAACTCACTTTACAAGCACTTCTTTTTAGAAGCTCATGCAATGCCTAGGGGTTGAACATAAACTCACAACACCATACCACCCCCAAGCCAATGCTCAAGCTAAGGTTACCAATAGGGAAATCACAAGGATTCTAATAAGAACTATTAACAAATATAGGAAAGACTGAAGCATGAAACTCAACGATGCTCTTTGGGCCTACTGCTCAACATGGAAACATTTTATAAGCTATTCTCCCTATGATCTTGTGTATGGAAAGTTACCAACACTTCTTATTCAATCCAAGCTCTATACACTTTCAACAACCTATGACCTTAACCTTGACTTGAGTCTAGCACAAAAAGAAATATTAATGAATCTCAACTTGCTAGACAAAAATTGATTATTAGCCCTATCATCTAATGAACTGCATAAGGTATTTAACAAAAAGTGCCATGACCTTAAAATAAGGAAAGTCAAATTTCAACTAGGAGATAAGGTTCTCTACTGGAATCTCACACATGTACCTCAATGAACTAAATTCCAAACATTATGGGAAGGACCTTATCTAATTTATGAAACTTTTCCTTCTGGGGCCATGATGATCTATAAACCTAAAATCCCAAACAAGATACAGCTAGTCAACATACAATAAGTCAAACCTTTCCATGAGCATAAGCTAGCTAATACAACAAACACCTCATTGGATGGACAACCATGCTTAATATTTTGAATCTTCTCCTTTCAACTTAGTCATGGGGGAGATGGCCACCCATGGTAACCATATAAGCAACTCCTTTGTTTTTCATAATTTTGTTTTACACATTCTTTATTTTACACTTTTTGTTTTCTACATTATTAATTTTTCAAAGTTTTTTTTTACAACATCGTTAGTATGTTTTCTTTTTCCTGAATATTTCACAATTTCTTATATATTTTTCTTTATTGGGATATGATTTTCTTATCCTATTTTAGTAATAAGCATCATATTGCCAACTAGGTACAGTGTGATTTAATTGATGTGGGTACATATTATTTAGTTATTTGATTGTTGGTGTCTGGATTCTAGCTTTGAATTTTATTACTAATAACTAGGACATGGTTTCTTTTTCATGCAATACGCAGTGAGTCCACAACATCCACCCATCCACAAACTCTATGGTTTTCCTTGTTCTGAAAACATGCAGTCCCTTTTTCATTAATAAAATTATAACAAATTTTGACTTTGTTAGTTTTCAGAATTGGAAAGGATTCAAAGGTTTGAATAGGGTGTGACTTTAAGGGGATTCAGTACGCTTTGTGCCTTTCTGCTTACTCGGGTGCATGTATGTTTTTATGGATTTCTTACCATTATGTGTCAACCAATAAAAGGAAGTTAAATAAGTCTTGGCATGGCATGGTTCTCATCATTAAAAAATGATGGGAATTCAAAGCACATCCCTTAGACAAAATAAATAGGCTACAAGCATTGGTTATGGGACTAGAAAGAAATGTTACCCATGCCTTAAGGTCCCCTCTAACTAAGGCCATTCCTCACTTCCTACTTTTTTCTTCTCTAATAAGGGATGGTGGTTGTTCTATGGAAGCACTCTTATGTCTCAGGGGGTGGATTGGTCTTAGAATGACGATGTGAAGTCATTGAACATGGTTGGTTTTGTTCTAAACTAAGGATCGATCTTATCAAGTCATTTGACCATAAAATTCACAAGGGACTTCATGTAACCTTAATCAGAAATTCCATTCCACACACTCTCTCATCCATCTATGCTTTCCATGTCTCACATCACTACCAGTTTCAAGTTCTTGTTTGATGTTCTAGTTTGATGTGTTGAAATTCTTAGGTAGTTTTTAAGAGCTTTTTTACTTAACCTTTCATAATCATTAATCATCCATAGAGCCCACAGACTCCTTGGTTTGAAGTTATACAAGTGCAATAAAAGGCTTGTGCCTACTTTAGGGACGACCCACTTGCATATCTTTTGGTTGGATTAGTTAAGTTCTTTATCCTTACACACTCTTACAATTAAGTCCTTTTGTGTTCCCCATCAATGACATCCAATTGTGCACATCTTCACAACATTTTTCATTGAACTTTCCTTTTTATTGTTGTGAATTCTTACACCCTCTTCAAATATTTCCTTGTGTAGAACTTTTTTTAAATTTAATGGACCACTTGTCTATTTTACCCTATTTGTCAGTCTTCTTTCTAACACTACTAAAGGAATCATTCTATCATAATCATAATCTAGCTGAGTGTAACCACCATCGATATAAGGTACTTAATAGCCATGTGTTACACATTGCACACTAATCTATGATTTGTTGTGATTGTAGTGGGAAGAGTGAATGGAATGTGCATATTGGAAGAAGGATTGTTCTCAAAAGGAAGCAATAGCAGTAGCACCATGTGATAAGGAATATTCATGATTGTTGAATCTTCTTCCTCACTCTTCAACTACTAGAGGACTGGATGTCAGTTTTCTCTAGGGTGTTCTCTTCTCTTATCATGAACACACAATTTTGTAAAAGATTGTAATTCATACACTTGGGCACTCAGAGTTTGTTTGTTTCATCTAAGTCAACTTGTATGTTAGTTAATAATTCCATACCTTTTCAATATTTTGTAAGAAACTTGTTCCTCCTCTTCTTCACTTAAGGACAAGTTTTCATTCAGTCATGGGAGTATGATGAATCATGTTTTGACTGGTTTCACTATTAGATATCCAATATCGAATACCCAATATTGGAGCCTAAGATCCAATGTTGAATATTCGATATCATGGGGTATATGCTAGCCTATAAATATAGAGTTTGGGCTCACAATTGAAAAAACTTTTAATATAGTTTTTCATGGTTTTTGTCATAGCATACCAAAGCTCTTACAATTTGTTTTATCCAAAGTTAGAATATTTTTTGAGTGCTCATAATAAGAGTCTGAGTGTGTATAGATCTTTGTTCAAGCACTAATGTACTTGAGTACAATAGTGTGATAGAAATAAAAATGAACCCTTTTGATCATCCTTGTAGCACTGAGAATAGATTAATGTTTCCTTAATGCATTTAATACTCATGCAATTTACTTTAATGCACTTAAAGTAAGTAATTAATTTCCAGTTGTTAATGAACATAAGCACGATCACTTCAAGCATACGTGTAGCAGTTGGTAACCCAAAAACACTTAACATTAGGTAATCAAATAGTGTTACATGAATTCAGGATGCGTCTAGAGAGAGGAAACAAGTACTTGTGTGTAGGCTAGCTAGACAGTAAATGAATTAGATCTTAAATTACTCTACCTTTCATTCTAGTTCTAAGCAATTAAGCTTATAAAATATAGAATGATAAAAATCACATACCTCAATTACACTTAACCATATACTTGTACCTCAAGTGAAACTGAGAAGACAATGATCATTTCAATTAGATTTTTCTTCCTTGAAACCAATGTACTTAAGAACTTAAGGTCTGCGAAGTTTAATTGGGTCATGCGTGAACACTTGTGATTTGTATGGTTGGGCGTAGGGGTACCTCGCTACTCATCATTGGTACCATTGTTGGGGACCTTTTAGTTGTTACATGTCATAATTACCCCCATGACAAAGAGGTCAAAAGTTAGGGTGTTAGAAAATTTTTCAAATCATGTCATAATTGCCCCCATGACAAAGAAGTCAACTTCAATAGCCTTATATTTTTAAATAGTTGAAATCAAAGGCCAGAAGCCCTTAGGTCTTTAAACAACTAAAATCAAATTTTTGGATCACAAGTTATCATGATTTCAAGGCTCTGTGTTTTGGAAAATGGCAAAAGCTCCTCTAGCTTTGAAAGAAAAATGTGAAAAATGAAGAACAAGGTATTTATATTTATAATATTTTTGTGGTTGCATCAATGAAGTTTTTTCATCTAATTTAATAGCAACATTACATCCTATGAAAGGCCTATTTTGTATTTTGAATTTTATAAATTTTTGGGATGTTTTAACATTAAAATTGAATGAAATGAAGGGTTTTGAGCCTCAAAAGGATTATTATGCTTGACATGGAAATCAACAATGCTTGAAGGTAGTTTGAAATCATAACTTTAATGCATTTTGCAACTCAAAACTTTACCAAGAATTTTTGTGTTTGGACAAGGTTTGAATGAAAAATCCAATAAAATTGATAAGAAATGAGGCTTTTAATAATGCACAAAGATAGAGAAGTTACTCATGATAGTTTGGAGAGTATGAGAATGGTTTGCAAGGATGATCCCCAAAAGTTATACAAGTAGGTCCTTCCCAAAGTAGGCTTTTTCCCTTATTACTCTTGTATAAACATTTTTAAATGTATTCATGAGCACTTCAAAAATCAAATGTGAATCTTATCTTCATTCCAATGCACATGCAACTATCGTAGTTGGAATCCTACACTATGCTAAACACAACCATCAAATTCATAATCATACATGTGAGTGAGGTGGAAGAAAGTTAAAAGTAATCAGAGAAGTGGGACAAAAGGTACCTTACCATGTGATGAGTTATGATTGTGTCAACCTTGATATCAAATACCTAATATCGAGGCTTCAATATCGAATACGCAATTTTGTGTCCCAAGAAACAATGTCGGATATCCAATATCATCTCCTCCATGCCAGCCTATAAATACAACACTTGGGTGCATGGTTGGGACATAGTCTTGTTTTTAGTTTTTGATAGCTTTCCTTAGATCTCTAATTTCAAGTTTTGTTATTCCTAGTGCATGCCCATAGTGTGATTTTTGTGATTATATGGCATCCTTATTTGAGTGTGACATACTTGGACACATTACATAACTAGAAATAAAGATCAAGATTATCTCCATCATTGTAGCATCTACTTAGATTTATTGTTGATTTAATTGTTTAATTATTTACTATTTTTTAGTTGATGTTTCCATTTATTGTTATTTACTATTCCTGTCATTAAGTGGAATGAGTACAACTTAATCACAAGCACTTAAGTGTAATTACTTGGTAACCTAGAAGTATATTGTTTGGCAAGCCCAGTGACATATGCTTGGCAATCCAAGTGGTAGTTATATGAAGTCCAAGGCATGTACGGATGATTGGGGATGGATACTCATCGCACGTAGGCTAGTTTAGATCTTATTTTCCATTATTTGTTAGCTTAATTAGTTAATCTCTTTATCATTATTAGGAGTAGCATAGGGTTAGATAACATCATCATATGCCTCACTTTGGACTAAACCATACATGACAAAGGTACCACTAGTCCAAGTGGAAAGATAGTGAATTGTGATTAGAGCATACCGATTTAGATGCACAACTAGTCCCATCCATGAAATTCAACTAGATCATGCATGAACACTTATGATTTGTATGGTTGCGCGTAGGGGTACCTTGTCACTCATCATTGGCACCATTACCAAGGATGGTGTTAGTTATCTAGATTAGTTATATTATACACAATCATTGCAACTGCATTAATGACATATCTTTTAGAACAATATTAAATCACACACATCATAAACCAATAACAATGTCTCTTTCACAAGGAAGCGATAATGCATTATATTCATTGGATAAATAATGAGATATATGATGAAGAAAATTGAAGTGACCAACCTCATGCAAGGGTTTCATATGTTTATGACCACCTTGATGACACTCAATGATCACATTCACCTAAGATAGATAACCCTAGAGGAGATGAAGTAAGTCCTGGACTAGGGAAGGCCTCAAGGCCTAAGACCTCCTCGAAACCTAGATAAGATAAATCAAGGTACCATGGGGAGAACCATAGGAGCCATGTTGATCCTTCTAGTTTTTCATCTTCCTCTCTCCCTTCAACATCTAGTTCTAACAAAGATGAATGTAGGTATGAAGATAAGGCTCCACTAAAGGGTCAGAATAAAAACAAAAATTGAACCCACAAGAACACTCAAGGTCATCAACATGAACATAGGAAAAATTTTCACAATCAACTAAATAAAAAATTTCATTACAACATGACTAATGATAATGAACCCTTGTTGGCCACTAAGAGCCTAATGTAGATCACAAAGATAGTTAAGATATCTTGCAGGCATTGCAAAGAGAGTTGCCTACCCAAGCTTGATATGAATGATATCCCTAAGTTTGGAGGAGGCTATGATTCAAATTCACAACATCATTTACAAGGCTTCCATGATGCCTGTGTCTCATACAACATTGAAAGTGGATGGTAAAAGCTCAAGCTCTTTCCTAAGACACTAATCAATAGAGTTGAAGTGTGGTATAGATCGTTGAAACCAAATTCAATCCAATAGTGGTCCACAATGTTGGAACTCTTCAATGAGAAACACCAAACCTATGCAAGGATGTCCCACTTGAGGATACAGATCCAAGGATGGAAGCAAGAATAACATGAACCCTTGGACATGGCCTTAGATAGATATTATTCTATACTGAATAGATGCCCAGGCAATGGTTTCTCTAAGGAAAGGTAACTTTTCCACATCATAGATGGGCTTCATAATGAAATGAGGGAGGGTCATGGGATGTATTTCCAGTTCTATTATATGAGCTACAAACCCATTATATCTAATAGCTAATCAAGCATGTGGAAAAAGAAGAAGGAGAGATGCAAATGGGAGAATGTTGAGAAATATCATAGGGACTCAAGTCTTCAAAAGAAGTAGTTCCATATCTATGGAAGGAGAAAGAAATCACTCTTGATAAGGTGGTCCAGCAATAGACCTTGCTGATACAAAATTTTATTGATGAACTTGAAGCAAAGTTCAATAGGATGTCAAAATGGATATATGAAAATGTTACAACTCTCATAGAGATGGTCAAGGAGAAGATCATGCAAAACAAGCTAGGAACACTTATTAGCAAATAGGAGAAATGGCTAAAGAAAGTGAGGCTCTAGACTCAACCACAGATGAAGATAATGGATGTAACATCTACATATATGACCATCTAAAGGACCATTACCAAGTCTTGTTGCATCTACCTGAGTATTGGGTAGGTGCATTAAACCCAAATTTTGTATAGAAACACATGCCTTGGAGATTTCTTTTTCCACATGATAATCATAAATAGCCCCACAACTAATCATATTATCCTAGGGGAACTTATTACGAGCCTTAAAATTGTCATCAACCATAGTGGAAACACCCATAGTCATGGGGAAGGCCACCACCAAACCAATCCTACCCTTCCTATCAGCTGACATCAAATGGATATTATGCTCAACATCATGTTTCTCCTACCAGTTTTATGTCCTCTACTTCAAATTACCACTATCACTCTCTCAAGTATCGTCAACCCATGACGTCCCCTGATGGATCACCACCTCGTGCCTTTTACCATCAATCCTACCCTTGATATTTTCATACTTCACCTCCTCATATGTTACCACTAGTGAGATAGGAAGATTTGACACCACATTATCAACCAATGAATACCACTTGTGCTGAAAATGTACATAGAAATGTAGATGCCAATAGGTTCCCACCATAAATGTAGAAACATCCATTCTTTAGGAAAGGCCGTAAGTGGAAGGAAAACACCCATGGACCATCCACATCATTCAAGCCAACACAATGCCAATATGATGCAACACCTTCCTTTTCACCATCACCGATCTCTAATCTTACACAAGGGCCACCATCCATTATTACTCCAATACCAAACCTAAGTAATGAATCTAACAATGTTAGGAGATCAAAAAATCCATGCATATTGTATCATGAACAAGGGTGCAATTGTGGGCCAGACATCTGTAATGTTAACACACCTCATACCTTAACCCACCATACATTTAATAATCAAGTGTATGACCAATAATTTGTCTACCTAGCTGCCGCAACATCAAAAGACACCCTGTGGCTTGGGAATGAATGGTTACCAATGTTTTATACATGCATGGATCTTGTCCATTTGCTTATTAATCCTTGTCATGGACAAATGTTTAGTCGTGGAGGAAACCCCCCATTCTAATCTTTAGGATTCATAAGTTTTTTTCATTTTTTTGTTTTACAATTTTTTTGTTATTTTCTTATTTCTTGATACAATTTTTCCTATTCCTTCCAACTTTTTCTATTTTTTGTTTTCATTTTCTTTGTTATGTAATCTCACTTGTGAATAAAATGATCATGTAGCCCATTGAGGTGAGGTTTTCTCTACATTGTTGAGTCATGAGGGACTGATTATTCGGATAGTGAGACCACAACATCCATCCACTCATTCCATTAATAAGAGGTTCTTGCTCTAGTCATAATGACATTTTTTTACCATGCAACTAAAAATAAAATCATAATCATTGTGCTTGGGTAGAAGAGTGAAGAATCACGAGGGACTATGACAGGTGTGACATCAAGGAAATTTGTGGATTCTCTTTGGCCACTTCTATATGTTCTATCATGTTACTTCAGTTGTAATTATATCCTTGTAGATCTAACAAGAAATGGATGTAAGAGTCACATAAAATGGCATTGAATAAATTTTTGAGGATCCCACTAGAAAGATATGTATCCATGCCTGAAGGTTGGTGGCTTCTCAAAGCCAAAAAAAATGTGTGCCATAAATAAGCTCCTTCCTTGGATGAAATGCCAAGTGATGTTACTCCTTGCACCTTGTAACTATGATAGTCTTATAGTTATTAGAAGAAGTGATGAAATGATGTGATTTCACTAAAATGGGGTTTGGACTTGGTTTGAATCTTGGAATGAAGGGCTAATGGTTATTTAACCATTAATACTATAGAAGGATTCATTGTGCTAATGGTAAAACACCTCATGTCCCAATTTTTGCAATCCTTCTATAGTCCATCTCATCTCGCTACTCGTATGATCCTAACTTGTGGTTTTATGTAACATAGAGTTTTTATCTCAAATTGGTGGTTTCAACACATGTGTTTTTTTTTTACATGTATGCATTACATTCAACCCCTTTAGTGCCTACGGAAATTTTTAGGTGTGGTTACACAAGGACATCATAAGCTAGAGCATACTTTGGGAAGAACCCACTTGTGTAACTTTTGTGACTTGTACTTGTTTAACATAATGACATCATTCTTCACCTTCCAAGTGCTTAACTGTTAAAATTCATAGTTTCCCTTATCATGTAATTGATCCATTCCACAACATTGATTTAATGCCTTTTTTCTTGTATCTTTCAAAGTGTTAAACATCAACGAGTCCATGTTCTACCACTTTTAGATGCCTTCATCTGATTTCCTACTTGCCCCAGAAATATGGACCTAACCTTAAACCTTCCAACCAATCATAGAGTTTTGTTTTCCATGCTTAGTTGCCCCATTTAATGCATATTCTTGGACCTTGATATTGACTACCCAATATCAGGTCAGCCTTGACATCAAATACCTAATATTGGATCTCACAAAACCTATATATATATGATCCCTATGATACCCAAACTCCATTCTCATCATTTTCAGCTAGGGGAGTTTTTCAAATTTTCTTTTGTGACTCAAAGCTCTATGCAACCAACTTCTACTTACACTATTTGGCTCTCTACCACTATAATTTCCATGTTGTCTGAACCTGTCTAAACCCAAAGTGTTCATGTTGGTCAAGGGGTGGGGGGGTGTGGGAAGGGGAAGGAGGAACACTTGCATGAGAAACTTGTGTCAATTTTCTGAAATTTGCTATCACCCAGACGATATTATAAGGGTAAGAGTGTTAAAAACCTTAAGTGTTATAATGAACAATCAATCACATTAATGCCAGAAACCTTAATTTCTCCATCCAATGGAGCATAACCATCATTATAAGCCATACATAAGGCAAAAGGAACCAACTATGTAAGGTTATACAAGAAGATAGATACTTTTTGGGCATTTTTTAACAATTTTTTTTAACTTTGCAATCATACAAACTAAAGAGCCTAAGGAAACTAAGGTAATGAGTAAGATATAAACCTATTGATGATAAAAGAACACAACTTTAGTAACACCTAATCTTTGCTTGATTGCAAATGGTCCCAAAAAGAGGAGCACAAAGAGGACCTTCACAGGGAATAGCCAAACACCCAAGGGGTGGTAGGGGCTAGCAAGGCAAGCATGCAGAGCATGAGGAGCAGGAAGCCCAATCCTTCAACATCCATCAAGAAGCTCCTATTACTGGGTAGTCAGTCCAAGGAGAGGCTACAGAACCCCAAGCTCCCACGTAGGGACAACACCTCACGTTGTCCGTAGAATGTCTTAAAGCCATTTAAGAAAAATCCATGTTGACCATGATCATTTGGAGATGAACTTCAGCCTATTCATGGCATTCGCTCCTGAATCATTTTGGATGAAACTCCAAGGGTCACCCTTGTGGCCAATTCTTTCATAAAGTGGTGATTGGTATCTTAGAGAATCATATCAATTCTAGCACAACAAAGAGGAAGGTACCACTATCAACATTTTTGAAGTCAATGTTTTATTCTCAATCAAAGCAATCACTGAAGCTCTCAATCTACTAAATGAGGGGGCTAAGTTAGCCCATCTATCTACAAGGTCTAACCCTAACACTCAAAAGTTGTGGCTAAGGCAAGCATATGACAAGGATGACAAAACATATAATGAATTGACTTTGGAAGAGAGGACCTATTTCAAGATAGGGACATATCACCTCTTTTCCACCAAGGGATTTAATAAAATCTCCACATATGCTGCAAGGGAAAGTGCCATACTAATGGAGAAATACATGGTCAACCTTCCCCAATTAAATTACATAGAAATTCAAAGCTGGTTTGAAGAGAAAAAGGCAAGAAAGCCAACACTTCCATTTCTTTGCCTAATCTGAAATTTGTGCAAGCATGCTAGAATCTTGGGGTACACATATGACATCCTTAGTAAGGCTCAGAATGCCTCCTTCACCGAATTACTAAAACTGGCAGCACCAAAGAAAGACCTTGGTGAGGAACTAGAAACAAAGAATGAGAAAAACTAAAAAATAAAGTAGAAAAGGAGCTTGAATAGCATCATGAAACACAAGTTCCACCACCACCACCACAAGACTACAGGCTAGCAATGAGCCACTTACAGAAAATTGTTAAAACACTCAACTATGAGAGTAAAGAGGAATCAAGCCTCTTTAGAGTCATTGACAACGTTGTGCGGTCCACTATTTTAGCCAATCTGATAAGGGAATAGGTGTTTCTATAGTTAAGAGGAGAATTCCAATGGTCTAGACAAATCTTTGGTAATGTTGCATTGTTCCAAGTGATGCTTGAAATAGGAGAAGGTGCCATAATAGTGATCATGCAGCATCAAGATGCGATGGGAGCAATAGAGATGATAACATATCACATTAAAGAGTCTTTCAATGTACTTATTATGCCTTTAGTTGATTTGATGGGGACTAGAGATGCGTAGATACTTGTTGGTACTTCAATGACTTTTGCAAATCATGAGGATGTGTTAGATCAATTTTTGTAGATAGGACAAGTAATGACCACTCTAGTTGACATCCCTAGTGATGTGACTACAACATAATGAAACCTCATCTCTACCTAGGAAAAGATGGTCATGGCTAAGGTGAGGGAGAAACACGTAGAAGCAGAAGTGCAATGTTTGAAACAAGAGCTGGCCACCCTGAGAGCTAAAAGATGGGACCCTACCCGATTTATTACACCTGACTAGTTGGAGCTATTTAGAACTAAGTAAATAAACAAGTTAATCAAGGAAAATAAAGTTGCCAAGAAAGAAAAGGAGAAGGCAATCTGGAATGCTTCTGCTGCTAATGCACAATCCCACACCTACAAGAAGGCATTGACCATCACTCAAGAGGAGAATAAATAGCTTGTTGCAGAGAACTCAAGGTTGATCACCATTGAAAAAAAAAATTTCTAAAAGAAAGTATCAATCAATGGAGAGAACCACTGATGAGGATCAACCAGGATATCAATAGATTGGCTAGAGAAAATAGAATCCTCTCAATGGAGGAGGTCTGTGCCATTCAATAGAAGTTCACAATTGAAACAAGCACATGGCAGAATAAGGCCAAGAAGCACAAGAAGTTGAAAGAACACTTCTAAGACTAGATAGGCATGTACAAGTAGATAAACAAAAAAGAAGTCTAAATGGCTAAAGCCCACATTGGGTCCATGTCAACATGGAATCTTGATTAGTAGCCAATTCTAGATAGTTATACACTGGTCCATCAGGTACAAGTGAGAACAAAGACCTACAAATCAAGGATTTAAAAGAATACATGGTGTTGGCTAACCTCAAATATGCCAACCTTGCTATGTTAATAGTAGGTTAGCCTATAAGCGAGCTATAGAAATAGATTACAACCACCTATGCATTATACAAGAAAGAGTTTGTAGACAAAAAAGCCACTTTGCAGAAACTCCACATCACAAACTTAGAACTTTAGGCGGTTAAATCCCACTACCATGGACAAAAGGATGTCACTATAGACCTAGCCATGAGACTCATAGATTATCATGAGTTCAAAGAAAAGGCCAAGGCATTTTGATGGGATGCGATATCGCATCCCCCGCGATATCGCGTCTTCCCTACAATATCGGGTACGCAATATTGCAGTCCACCGCAATGTCTATAAATAAGAAGCGTTTCTCCCTTATTTCATAATTAGAGTTTAGATTGTAGTGAAACTCTGGCAGTATGATCACTCTAGAGTTAGATTATTTTTCCAGTGTCTACCCCCAATGTGATGAATGTAATTGTACAACATTCTTTATTCGAGTGTGACGTACTTGGACACGCACATGATCGACAATAAAGATCGAGATTACTTCATCATTGTAGCATTCACTTTGTTATTTATTTATTTTTTTATTTATTTAATTTTTATTTACTATTTTCTCTCTCACCCTTAAACCCCTAGAACACAGAACAAGTACGACTTGATTACGAGCATTTAAGTGTGACTACTTGGTATCCCAGTGGTGTACCTAGGATCTGCGCTTGGTAATCCTAGTGGTAGTTGTGCACGAGGTCCAAGATGTATACGGATGATCAAGGAATCTGTTGCTCATCGCACTTAGGCTAGATTAGACTTTCTTACCTTTCCCTCCTAGCTTAGCTTAGTTAATATTATTTCCCAATGCCTTCAGGAGTAGCGTTAGAATTAGGAACACATCATACACCTCACTCTGGACTAAACCATACATGACAAAGCTAATAACTAGTCCAGGTGGGAAGACAGTGAACTGCGACCTAAGGTTAACGATCTAGGTGCCACAGCTAGTCCGTCTGCAGAGTTTGACCGGATCGCGCATGCTACGCTCGTTTCGTATGGTTGAGTGTAGGGGTACCTCGCCACTCATCATTGGCACCGTTGCCGGGGATAGTGCTAGTTATCTAGATTAGTTATATCATACAACGTCGCTGTATAGGACTTAACGATATATCTCTTAGAAAGAAGAAATAATTATAAAAAGTTACATAAATTCACACACAACAATGCCTCTCCTACAAGAGCATGATAATGCCACACTTAGTGAGGAAGTTCATTGGAGAACCAACGAACTATATGATAATGAAGATTGGAGTATACAACCCAAGGTAGGGGTTTCTTATAAACATGAATGAAAACAACGTCATCCCAACACATGAAGGCATAACTTACAAGATGATGATGAACCCCTACTAGCCACTACAAGCCTAACGCAAATACAAGAGGTTGTTCGAATCTCACGTAGGCATTGTAAAGAGAGCCATCTACCCAGGCTCGATTTAAACAACTTCCCTAAATTTGCAAGAGGCTATGACTTAGATCCGCATCAACATTTACAAGCCTTCTACAATGCCTTCACATGGAATAACATTGATAACGGTTGGCAAAAACTTAAGATCTTTCCTATGACACTCATTGACCAAGCAAAAGTATGGTATAGATCATTACAACCAAATTCAATATGACGTTGGTCAACAATGGTAGAAGTCTTTAACAAAAAATATCAAACCTACGCAAGAGTGTCTACCTTGAGGAAACAAATCCAAGGATGGAAACAAGCAAAACACGAACCCTTGGACATGGCCTTAGAAAGATATTATGTACTATTAAACAACTATCCAGGCCATGGGTTTTTCGAGGAAAGGCTAATGTACCATATTATTGATGGGCTACGTAATGAAACAAGAGAGACCTTAGGAAAATATTCCTGAGGTCAACTATACAACCTACGAACCCATCAAGTCCAAGAGTTTATTAAGCAGGTAGCAAGAGAAGAAGGAGAATTAGCTAGATGGGAGAGTGTTGAAAAACATAAACGAGACCAAAATATTAACTCAACAAAGGTCCATGATCCTACAAAGGAGAAATCAACCAATCTCAAGGTGGAAACATCATCTTTGCCAATACAATAATCATTAGAGGAAGCCGAGGCAAAGATCAATAAGATGTTGGAATGGATATATCAAAAGTGTGGAGAATATATCAATAATATTGGAGATAGAGTTTTGACAACCCAAGAAGCAAGACGAAATAGTAGACAATCGGAAAGAAGGGATATGGAAAATAAGCGTTCAACTGCCAATCATATGTATGAATGTAACATATGCCTGTACGATCACCCCAAGGGTCAATGCCCAATATTGTTACATTTACATGAGCATTGGGGAAACACATTACATCCAGAGTTTGTACAAAGGTACTGTGTTAGACCACAGTGGCAACCATCCCAGTCGTGGGGGAGACCACCCCTAGACTAGAGGCACCCTTCACATTTTCCGAACTCAAATGCTTATCACGTTCAACATCTTGTTCCTCCATTTGGGCCAACATACTCTATCTCATCACAATACTACTCTCCACAATACTATCAACCCATGCCTCCAACACAACCACCACCTTGTGCACCTTATATTCCTCCTAACTTTCCACATTCTCATCCTTTCCCTCCTTCCACAATGCCACCAACTATTCCTAAGGTGTTTGTGCCAGAGCAACAGCCCATGAACAACACTTATGCTACTACTACTAACAGTAGTGAAAAGCCTCCTCAACATCAAAAGTGTCCTTTCTTTAAACACGGTCGTAAGAAGGGACAACACAATTCTAAGGTGACTGCATCTTCCAACTCAGCACAATTCCCACACTGTGGTGCACCCTTACCTTCTAACCCAACGCCTCATGTAACTTTATCAGGGCCACCAACTTACACTCCAACAACCATAAGGCCCAATGAACACAACCATGGGAGGCATCAACCTAATCCTTGCATACCATCTAACGGTCACAAATACCATAGTGGGTCAACTCGTTATTGGGGAACTACATTGTATAAAGTGACCTACTATGCTTATTATAATCAAGTGTGTGAACCCCAATGGGGTAAGTATAGACCAGTCCCAATACTTCCAACATGCAAGGATCCTCAACCTTCATTTATTAATCCTTGCCATACTCAACTGATTAGTTATGGGGATATTCCCCATTTCAATAACAAGCAGGATTAATAAATATTTTTCATTTTTTGTAATTTTACAACTTTTTTTCCAGTTTTTCATTTTTTCAACTTTTTGTTTTATCTTTTTATCTTTTTGTATTTTTGTCTTTTTACGTTTTTGTAAGTAATCTCATCTACGAATAAAACACTCATGTGGATTGTTGGTTGAGGTGTGTTCTATGTTATTAAGTCATGAGTGATCAATTATTTGGAATAGTGAGTCCATTACACCCACTCATCCATTCTACAAATAAGAGGTTCTGTCTAAGGGTATAGTGATATTCTTGAAATTTTTAAACTTAAAATTAATTTTGTGTTCATTGTACCCAGAATGAAGAAGGATGGACCAAGAGGGAATGATAAGGGTGTGACATCAAGGGAACTTGCGGATTCTATTTGGTGACGACTGTGGGTGTTATCATGCAACGTGGTCATACTAAGATCCTTGTAGATCTAATGAAAAATGGGAGTAAGAGAAATCAAAAGGGCTCTCAAAATCAAACACTATTCTAGGGGGTCCCACTGGAAAGACATGCACCCATGCTTGAAGGTTGGCAGCTTCTCTAGATTCAGTAAAGTGAAAAAAGAAAAAAAAAGAAAAAAAAAACAAAAAAAATGAAGTGCCATAAAACAAAAATCACTCCTCCCTTATGCTAAATGCCAAGGATCATACGCCTTGTTGTTCTGGTACTCTCATAGTTGCTCATCATGGGATGAAACAATGTGATGCCACTAATTAGAGGAATGGGCTTGGTCTTGATCTTGGAATGATGGGTTAATGACACTTTAATCATGCTTTACACGCAGGATTCATTGTACCCTGGGTTAGTTACCTCGTGTCCCAATCTCTACAATCCCTTTCTATAGTTCATCTCATCTCACTGTTTGTGTAATTGTAGCTTGTGTCCCATGTAGCATAGAATTTTCATCTCATTCCAATGATATTACATGTGTGTGTTTTGTGGAGTTAGTGCAAATTACATTTAACCCTTCTAGTGCCCACGGACACTTTAAGTGTGGTTACACAAGGGCATTATAGGTTGGAACCTACTTTGGGAAGGACCCACTTGTGTAATTTTTCGTAATCTTCACTGATTCTCTAGCTCAAACACACAATTTCTCACCCTCAGCTTAATTTTTCAATTGATTTTCTTTCCCTACCATTATCCCTCTAAATTTTAACGTTCCAATGTACTATTACATTCTCTTTTTTTGTAACCGCCAAATTTTTATTGCTAAAGTTTACATCATTATCATTAAGAGTGCCTCTCGAATCAATGAAATTACCCTAGGATATCTTAATACTTGCCCATGTCCTCAATTTCCAACATTAATTTCAAGAAAATCATTACAAATTCAGTATTTTTCATGTCTCACATCACTAGGGATGAGATATCGTGTACGCGATGTACCGTACGCAATATCGCATCCTATTTACCTATAAATAGGAACCCCCGCTGCAACATGTAGCATCATTTTGCCATTCACGTGGGGGGAGTTTTTGAAATTTTTCTCTACAGCTTGTGATTGTGTGACCCTTGCTTTTTCACTCATATCTCACTCACTNCTGTAGAGAAAAATTTCAAAAACTCCCCCCACGTGAATGGCAAAATGATGCTACATGTTGCAGCGGGGGTTCCTATTTATAGGTAAATAGGATGCGATATTGCGTACGGTACATCGCGTACACGATATCTCATCCCTAGTGATGTGAGACATGAAAAATACTGAATTTGTAATGATTTTCTTGAAATTAATGTTGGAAATTGAGGACATGGGCAAGTATTAAGATATCCTAGGGTAATTTCATTGATTCGAGAGGCACTCTTAATGATAATGATNTTAAGGTATAACTTGACTTTGAAAACAACCTTACTAACACTTGATCCGTGTGATTGCAGAATGGCCCCAAAACAGGCACAACCAGAGGGTCCTGTTCAAGGTGGAGCGAAAAAATCTTGGAGAGGTGGAAGACAAGGCCCTTTCGGACAACATATAGAATAGGAGGTGCAATCATTCAGCATCCATCAAGAAGAACCTTCTACCAGATGATCTGGATAGGCAGAAGGAGGTGCTGCTGTTGTGCCTAAACCGGGACAACAACTCACGTTGCCCCTGGACTGTGTTCAGGCTATCCATGAGAAGTCCACATTTGCTACGGTGATTGTGGAGCTAAACTTTGAATCTTTTGTAGAGTTCACTCCTAAGGCTGTTAGGGATCACCTCAAGGGGTCCCCCTTATGGCCTTTCCTCTCTAAAAGTGGTGACTGGTACTTAGGTAAAATGTACATGTTCTGGCACAATAGGTAGCAAGGCACCACGGTTAGCATTTATGGTGTGACAGTTGATTTCTCTGCACAAGCTATTTTGGAAGTGTTAAACCTTCCTAACACAAGGATTCATGTTGCCCAGTTATCTACCCGTTCAGACCCTGATGTGCGAAAGGATTGGTTAGGAAAGGCTTATGGCAGAGATAAAGCTTTTGGTGAGCTGACGACGGAAGAGAGAGTTTATTTCAAAATTGGAACCTATCATCTCTTCCCCACAAAAGGCTTGAAAAGAATATCCATGTATGTGGCCAGAGGATGTGCAGTGTTGATGGGAAAGGTTAATGCTAACCTTCTCCATCTATACTTGACAAAGATCCTAAGGTGATTTGAAGAATGGAAGTCAAGGAAGATGGCGCTGCCCTTCCCTTGTCTTATCAAAAAATTGTGCTGACGGGCTGGCATTTGGGGGTACACTAATGACGTCCTCCGAAAAGTCCAAAATGCTTCTTATGCTGAATTGTTAAAGGTGCCAGCTCCAAGAAAGAGCACTGGCGAAGGGTTGAGACTAGATGAAGAAGAAGAACAGATGACTAGACCACCTGCAACTCAACTTGCAGGACCCAATCAACCTCTAGCCACAGGTCCCAGCCAACAACAAGAAGCAGGGCTTAGCACAGGTTGGGATTAGCCACCACCATCGCAAGACTACAGACCATCGATGAGCCATCTGAGGGCCATCGTTGAGATGGTTAGTTGGGGAAGTCGTGATGACGCAAACCTCTTCCACGTCATTGATGATGCCAATCAGCCTACTATTTCGTTAGATCGCACAAGGGGTGAACTATCAATTCAAATAGGAGGAGGGGAAAGCATATGGTCGCAATAGATCTCAGGAAATGTGGCATCTTTTTAAGTGCAATGAGAGACTGGTGAAGGGGCCACTGTGGTGGTCATGCAACACCAGAATGTTGTAGGAGCTGCAGAAGTGGTCGCAGACCACATCAAAGAATTTTTTTAATGTACCTGTTGCATTACAAGCAGATCTCTCAGGAGCATGGGATGCTAAAAATCTTGCTGGGACCTCGATGACTCCTGTAGAACATGAGGATGCACTTGACAGATTGCTTCAAATAGGGCAAGTGATGACGTTCCTATTTGACATCCCCCAAGATGTAACAGCAATTCAATCAAACCTCATTTCCACAAAGGGGAAGCTGGTCATATCCGAAGTAAGGGTCGAGCATGCTGAAGTGGAAGTGCAGAAATTATAAGAGCAGCTCGTAGCCTTACAAGTAGCATAGCGGGATCCTCTACAATTTGTTCCCACAAACTAGCTAGAAAATTTTAGAATGGAGCACCTAAACAAATTAATAGCAGAGAATAAGAAGGTGGTAGGAGAAAATGAGACAGCTATTTGGGATGCCTCCGCATCACAAGTGCAAACCCATGCACATGTTAAGGCACTTAAGGCCTTAGAAGAAGAAAATAAGTAGTTGGTTGTAGATAACCTTCGGTTGACCTCTGTGGAGAAACAAAAGAATGTTCTCAATGAACACTTTCATCAGCTACAAGAATAATTCATTCGAGTCAACCGAGATGTAAGACATTTAGCCAGAGAGAATCGAACCCTCTCAATGGAGGAGGTACATGCTATTCGCCAAAAATCAGCAATTGAGATAAGCACGTGGCAGAATGAGGCTAAACGACACGAGAAGCTGAAGGAGCATTTCTGTGATCAGGTGGGGATGTATAAACAAATCCTAGAGAAGGAGATCCATATGGCCAAGGCTCAAATCAACATTATCAGTGCTCAACACACTAATTGGAGGGCCATATTGGACACTTACACCTTCGTCCACCAAGAGAAAGTTAAAAATCAGGACTTGCAGATCTAGGACTTGACAGAATACATGGAGTTGGCAAACCTTCGATATGCCAACCTTGCCATGTTAACAGTAGGATGCCCGAGAATAGAGCTCGAGCAGCAGGTAGCTTCCACCCATCTCAACTATGAGGCAAAATTTGTAGAACGCAAGAAGCTGGTTGAAAATTTGGATGTTGCAAATTCTGAACTTGAGGTGGTAAAAGCAAGCTACCAAGGAAAAAACAATGTAGCAACCGACTTGGCTCAACAGCTAACAGAGCTTCACAAATACAAAGACAAAGCTAGAGCCTATGAAGAGGAACGATGGATGTTCACGACGTGGTATGTCAAAGCTAATCAAATGTTCCCACAACTACCCTGTCCATGGGAGGTGCCAACTCCATCAAACATCAGAACACTCGCATGGACGGCACAAGATCCTCGGACCAAAGAGGAGAAGCTCTAGGCCATACTTCAACTCCATCAAGCTTCAAAGCCTGGAGAACATGACAAAGGGAAAGCACCCATGGAGGAGCCACCGCCACTAGGAACTACATGAGTTCCCATTTTTTGTAGTTGTAGCATTTTTTCTATGTTGTGTCTTTCCACACTGCGGCATTGTTTTATTTTATTTTATTTTCAGTTAATAATCCCATACCTATCCACTATGTAATCAATGAAACTTGTTCTCTTTGTAACTCGAGGACTAGTTTTTATTCAATTGTGGGGGTATGATGGGACGCGATATCGCATGGGCCGCGATATCAAGTCCATCGGGATATCGCATCCCCCACGATATCGCGTCTTCCCTGTGATATCGCGTACGCAATATCACAGTCCAGCACAATGTCTATAAATAAGAAGCGTCTCTCCCTTATTTCATAATTAGAGTTTAGATTGTAGTGAAACTTTGGCAGTTTGATCCCTCCAGAGTTAGATTATTTTTCCAGTGTCTGCCCGCAGTGTGCTGAGTGTAATTGTACGGCATTCTTTATTCAAGTGTGATGTACTTGGACATGCACATGACCAGCAATAAAGATTGAGATTACTTCATCATTGCAGCATTCACTTTGTTATTTATTTGTTTGTTTATTTATTTATTTGTTATTTACTATTTTCTCTCTCACCCTTAAACTCCTAGAACACGAAATGAGTACGACTTGATTATGAGCATTTAAGTGTGACTACTTGGTATCCCAGTGGCGTACCTAGGATTTGCACTTGGTAATCCTAGTGGTAGTCGTGCACGAGGTCCAAGATGTGTATAGATGATCAAGGAATCGGCTGCTCATCACACTTAGGGTAGATTAGACTTTCTTACCTTTTCCTCCTAGCTTAGCTTAGTTAATATTATTTCCCACTGCCTTTAGGAGTAGCGTTAGAATTAGGAACACATCATACACCTCACTCTGGACTAAACCATACGTGACAAAGCTAATAACTAGTTCAGGTGGGAAGACAGCGAACTGCGACCTAAGGTTAACAATCTAGGTGCCACAGCTAGTCCGTCTATGGAGTTTGACCAGATCGTGCGTGCTACACTCGTTTCGTATGGTTGAATGTAGGGGTACCTCGCCACTCATCACATTTGAAGAGTAGTGAAGGTAGTTTGTGGCCTAGTACGTAAAGGCCAACAAAATGTTTCCGCAGCTACCATGCCCTTGGGATATACTGGCACCAACACACATTAGTTCAGTAGCATGGATAATACAAGATCCAAGGACGAAAGAAGAGAAGTTGCAAGTTCTCCTCAACTGTTACAAGTTTTAGAAGCCTACCAACAAAGGGAAGCAACCAATGGAAAAGCCACTACCTCTAGGAACTACATGAGCTTCCCTAATTTTGTGTCTTAAACTATTATGTCCAAATTTTTGTAAAACATCATTATGACATGTAAGAGTCCATTTTTTTGTTTATTTGAGTTAGTTAATAATTTCATACCTTCCCACCATTTTTTGTAACTCATTCCTCATTATGTTTAACTCAAGGATGAGTTTTCATTCAGTCGTGGGGGTATGATGAGTCATGTGTGTGTTAACCCTAATATCATATACCTAATATCAAGGCTCTGATATTGGACACACAATATCAAGGCTCTGATATCGGATACACGATATCATGTCCCAAGAAGAAATGTTAGATATTTAATATCATCTTCTCCATGCCAACCTATAAATTCAACACTTGGATGCAATGTCAGATATCCAATATCATCTCCTTCGTGCCAACCTATAAATACAACACTTGGGTGCATAGTTGAAACATAGTTTTGTTATTATTTTTTGATATCTTTTCTTAGATTTCTGATTTCAAGTTGCACTATTCCCAATGCATGCCCACAATGTGATGTTTGTGATTGTATGGCATCCTTATTCGAGTGTGACATAGTTGGACACGTTACATGATTGGAAATAAAGATCAAGATTACCTCCATCATTACAACATCCACTTAGATTTATTATTGATTTAATTATTTAATTATTTACTATTTTCTTTAGTTAATGTTTCCATTTATTACTATTTACTATTCTTGTAATTAAGAAAAATGAGTATGACTTAATCACAAGCGCTTGAGTGTAATTACATGGTAACCTAGTAGTGTATTGTTTGACAAGCCTAGTGACGTATGCTTGGCAATCCCAATGATAGTTATACGAAGTCCAAGGAATGTACAAATGATTAGGGATGGATACTCATCACACGTAGGCTAGTTTAGATCTTATTTTCCATTTTTGTTAGCTTAATTAATTAATCTCTTTATCATCATTAGGAGCAGCATGGGGTTAGACAACATCATCATATGCCTCACTTTGGACTAAACCATACATGCCAAAGTTACCACTAGTCGAAGTGGGAAGATAGTGAACTGCAATTAGAGCCATCATAAAACTAACAAGCCACGATATTAAAAGAAATGTCACTCAACAAGGAAAAATTAAGACACACATGTTAGAATTATTAAAAATGATTAATTAGTAATTGATGTTCAAGTTGTAGACCTTGACCATGGATTAGAAGAACATCTCCAAGCATTTATCACGTCTTTTTAGTGGTGCTCTAAGAATAATTTATGTAGGAATTATTTATTTATTTATTTATTTTATCACCCTTGCCATAGGAATAGCTTTAGGCATGGGTGACATGCCTTTCTAGTGATGTAGCAAAGGAATAATTATTTCAAATATGATTTCCCTAATGACAAAAAAAATGTGAGTAGTATTGTATTAAGCTAGGACTAGTGGGACCTATGGTTAAAACCTAAGAAATCAATAAATTCCCTTAATTTTACATTTTTTTCATACCCTCTTGGTCCTTCCTCCTTCATTCAAGGTCAAATTAGCTTGGATTAATTTTATTTTTAAATGTGATAATAGCTACATTATTCCCATGGGTATGACCTCTTATTAATGGAAATGGAGGGATGGATTTTGTGATCTCACTGTCATGCATAATTATTCTTCTAATAATTTGATAGCATCAAACAAAATTACAACAAACAGAATTTTTTCCATACCAAATTAACAATTTTATTAATAAAATAAGTAAAATATATGAAACATAGTAATTAACTCAAAGCAAATAAAATATTGTTCCAAAAAATTATAAAATAGTAAGGAATGAAAAATATGAAAGAACTAGAAAACATAAAGAAATAAGAAAATTAGAAAAATGTGTAAAACAAAAAGATGTAAATTTACTCTCCCAACTAAGATCTATGATGAAGACGTGGAAAATGGATAGTGGTGGAAATTAAGTATAGTTCTATGGCTATTCAAGTGTCCCAAAACTATTTGACTTATTGGATGTTAACTAAAATAATCTTCTTTGGACACTTAAGGTGGTATATTTGTAAGTCACCAAAGTTGAATATAGAGTGAATGATATAAGACCATTTCCAAATCATTTGAAACTTAGTATGTCACTACATATGATTGGGATTATAGTATAAGACCTTATCACTTGGTTCAAATTCTATGCATCTAATCCAAGCATTAAGTCATTATTTGATGTATCTTTCATGGAGTTTATTAAGCATTAGTACTATTATTATATTTTTTTCTAATATGTTAAGGTTTATTAACTACTTTTTTTGTGCTAAACTAAGACCAAGGTCATGCTCACATGTTATGTTTAATGTAAAAAATATATTTGGATGGAAACTTAGACAACTTATTGTATACTAATTCATAAGGAAAATAGCTTATATGGTGTTTACATGTAGAGGGATAAGCCCATTTTTATATCATTTAACTTTGTTTTCCAATCTTGCCTGTATGTGCTAATTGTAATGGTAAGGATTTGTGTAATTTCCCTACCAATAACTTGCTTTTGATCATTTTCTTAGAGATAATAAGGTGTTATAAATTTATGTTCAACCCTTAAGCATTGTAATGATTTTTTAAAGGTAGCACCCATGAAATATGTGTCATTATTAGAGATGAGTGCCCTAGGCACACCAAACCTATTTACCACCTATTGTTGGAAGCATTTCATAATTGTTATTATGGTGCAATTAGATATTATATTAGCTTCTACCCATTTGATACAATAGTCAACAACAATAATAATATAAGACTTCATGTTTGACATGGGTATCATATAACCTATGAAATCAATTCCTTACAAATCAAACAATTTTAGTCATTGGATCCATTATTGGGATCATTCGAATCTTGCTACTACCCTAATCTTTCATAAGATTTAGCAAATTGGTGAGCATCCCTAAAGAGAATTTACCAAAAGTACCTAATCATAAAGATTTTGATGGTTGATTATCTCCTTAAATAGTGACCCTACAAGGTTTTCCATGAGCATCCAAGAGAACTCTTAATTAATCTTGGATAAACTTGACCATCCACATAAATTTTATAGAGGTTTCCCTCTACTTCTATGTAGTGTTTGACTTGATGTAAGAATTCTTGCTACATGTGATTGTCCCATTCAATAGGGACCTCATGCATTAGTAAATTATGGTTTACCTATTCCAAATGAAATCTGTGTGGCTTTTTACAAATAATAATTCATCTAGAAATTAATTAGAAAGAGGCTCATCAAAAGACTTTTTGTCCCATCCTAACTAACATAAATGATGTACAACTACATTCAAGGTGTTTTCCCTATCAACGATGGTTAAATTAAACTCCTAGAAGATTACTAGCCATCATATGTGATAAAGTCAAATTTTGATGCATGATGATATCATATCAACGATGTCATTAATACGATATCTTAGCACATGCTACATCATCGTTGATACAATATCTTGGGATGTATGCAATCCTATAAATATGACATTTGGATGCATGATCTGCAAACTTTCCATTCCATACCTTATCAAAGCTCTTGTAGTTTTGTTATGTAGTTTTAGCGATAGAAGTGAATGCTCACAATGTGATGTCTAGTGATTGAAAAAAATCTTTATTCAAGCATATTATACTTGGACATAATTTGTGAACAAAAATAAAGATCGAGATTGCTTCACATCATTACAACATCACTTAGTTTTCTTACTGTTTACTTAGAATAATGTTTACTATTTTCCTAGTTTAATCTCTTACTTTTCCAACCACATTATCTTTACTATTGATATTAAGCAAAATGAGTAGGACTAATTTTGAGCACTAAAGTATAATCTTTTGGTAAGCCCAATAGTGTTATTGCTTAGTACGCCCAGTAGCATAACGCTTGGTAGCCAAATAACAGTTACATGAACTCCAAGGTGTGTATGGAAAATCAAGACCAGAGCTCATCACTATAGGCTAGAGTAGATTTACATTTCTATTATTACTTAAAATTAGATTTAATTTCATTCTCAATTACATTTATCACTAGAAGTAAAATGGGCTTAACAACATCACTTATCATATGTCACTTCAAGCTGAACCATACACTTAGACTTTACTAGCTTGAAGTGGGAAGACAATGATCATGAGCTTAACTTAACTACTAGCATACCAACATTGTCTATCTACATATTATAATCATATTACTCGTGAACACTCGTAACTAGCATACCAACATTACCGTTGTTCCCAGGAATAGCCAATGTGTGCTAAGTAATTAATTTGTACAAAGTTCAATGTCTCAAGAATTTAATGCTAAAACTTATAATCCTTAAATAAACTTGGAAACACACATACTTAACAAGCATCATAGTTTCAAAATGGCTTCACTTAAAGACAAATCACCATCTACCAAAGAGCTACAAAGAGGCAATGACAGAACCAATGATGAAGAAGACTAGGGGATGCCTATGCAAACTAGAATCACTTATGCTCACACTTATCCTTATTATCCAAATTTACTTTCTTATTTCATCAAGACAAGAAAATGAGATGAAGAGACATACAAGGTAACATAATCCTACCTCCAGAGCATTTAGCACTTAGCTTGCTTCAAATTTTCTTAAGAAGGATGAACCTACATCATGTGCAGGAGGGGTACCATGTGACTAAGCATATGACAAGATGCTACCAGCCCGCAGAGGCACAAATGAAGAGAGATGTTGTTATGGAAGTTAAGCATGCACATAACAAGGAGAAGCAAGTTAACACTCCAATTATCCTAGAAGAACTTGATGGTGATGCATTTATATCAAAAAAAACTCCACTAAAATCATGAGGACCCTTCAAAAATGCCTATCATCCAACTTGAAGAACCTATCAAAGTTTAATTACATTCCATCCTCATAAAGATACCTAGAAGGGAGGAAATAGACTCCAAGTATAGAAAAAAATTAAGGCCAAGAGTTTTTTCTAAATCCCACAAGGAGGAATACCAAAGTCATTGAGGGAGGACAAGCCAACATTGTTCTCCTACAACCTCATCTTCATCCTCACAATTGTTGGTGAACTCTAAAAGGAGAAGACAAAGGTACCGAAACCATGACAAGGAAGAATGAAGAACTCATGATTATTATGATCATTTCCTAGGATACTTTAATGGGGAAGATAAAAATCATCAACTAATAAGGCACAGGGATATAAGAGAAGATTGAGAAAGGTATGAGCACCGACAAGAGCATTGCTACAATAGAGCTTACAAACCTGATCACAATGATGAATCCTTGTTGGAAACCTATCATATGATTAATATCTAGGAAGATGTCTATATACCAACTAGGCATGACAAGGATAGCTGCTTCAAGCAACCAGACATGAATAACATGCCCAGATTTGAAGGTGGTTATAATGCTAATCCTCAACACTACCTTCAAGCATTCCACAATGCCTATGCCTTGCAAAATATAGAAAATGATTGGCAAAAACTGAAGTTATTCCCAAGGACACTTGTGAAAGAAGTATAAATCACTTGAACTGGAATCAATTAGGAGATGGAGTACCATGTTGGATATTTTAAATGAAAAATATCAAACTTATTCTCAAGTATCCAATCTAAGAAAGCTATAAGGATGGAAGAAAAGGATCCATGAATCCCTTAATGCAACAATGGACCGATATTATTCACCATTACACAAGTGCCCAAGCCATGAATTTTTCCAATAGGAGTAACTAAGGAAAATTGTTAATGGGCTTCGAAATAAGACTAGGAAGATCCTTGGGGTTTATGCCCAAAGTCGATTATCTGATATGTCTACTCATTAGATAAAAAGGTTAATTAATCAAGTGGTTAAGGAAGAGGACAAATTAAGGAAAAGAGAATCAACAAAATAATACAATAGAGATCCATCCATCTGAAAAAGGAATGTAAGAGTTTGTGACACACAAATAGAAGAGACCTTGGACCAGGTGATTCAGAAGAAGACTCTACCGATTCAAAAATCTATCACTAACATAGTAGTTAAGGTAGAGAAGATGTGGGATTTCGTTGATGAGGAGATTGCAACAGCTTTAAAGATTGTGGAGGAATGAACTAAGCAAGCCTTCAATATAGGCAAGGAAAAGAGGAAGAAAAGAGACTTTAGATGAAAGGGAAAAGTGGCTTCAGTGGCTGAATGTTCCAAAACAAGCTTCAAAGATGAGGAAGGATGTGTCATATGCCAATATGAACATCCCAAAGGATGTTTTCACATAATGACACACTTCCAAGAAGTGGGGTTATATCCACTTAATCCTAAACTTATCAAGAGATAGATGTCCAAATGGTTATCTTACCCTCAAGGTAACTATAGGCAAGTCTTCCAATGTATTATCAATAGTGGCAACAATTCCAACCATGGGACATTCCACCACCACACCAACAATACCCATATTAGCAACTAGACCCATATGGATACTATGTGCAACATCCAATCTCTTCAAGAAATGTAGCCATTTAAGTTCCATAATATTATTTAGCTAAATACCATAGACCGACACCACCAAGGACAAACTCAAACTCATACATGCATCCTCAATTGGCTTGCTCCTCAAACAAACATCCCAATCCCTTAGCACCTATTCCACCTCCTATAATGTAAGGGGAACCACCATCTCAACAACAACAACAACAAAAGTACAACCAAGGCAATTAACATGCAAGAGGAAGTGATCACACATGATCCACAATCCAAGAAACAACCATTCTTCTAAATGAGTCAAAAAAATATTCAAAGGATGGGGATTACATCTACTCCTACTCCATCCACATCCAGTCCTCCTGGAACTCACAAGTTTCCATCATTAGTTAATGCAAACATCACTACTGTCATGCTAAGGGAGGAGAACTTCCCAAAAAATGAACAAATCTAGGAAGTTCCTTGGTGTAACTATAAGTAGCAAGGCATAAACTATACAAGTCTCTAATTGATTTCAAGTCAAGAGTAAACCTAATATCATAAGACATATATCAAGCCTAGATTCTATCATTGTTGAGAAGAGCAACATCTAGTTAGATCTTGCAAACCAATCAATCATAGTTCCACTAGGACAAGTGAATGATGTGATCACCACCATCAATGGCAGGTCCTACCCCATAGATTTCTTGATTATTCATGTTGGTAAGAACAAGGGAGAATTCCCAATAATAATGGAAAGGGCTTACCTTAGTACTATTGATGCTAAGCTAGGTATTTGAGATTTATCCTTGGAAATTTCCAACAAGATGAAGTAGGAATCATCCAGGGATGTAAAGTTCCATGCATCACATATAGCACTAATGGGTGTAGTTGTGTGCAAAAGATATGGGAAATTAGACAAAAATAAAACTACAACATGTAACAAATGTGTAGAAGAAATGTGTGTATAGAAGTGCTTGTATGTGATAGCCACCCAACAAGAGGGCACTCAATGGCTGATTACAAGTAAGGAAATTGAATTAGAAATATGCATGGAACTAGTAAATCAATTCATAAGTGCCTATGTAGGAAAAGTTGACAAGCTAGAAAAACTATGAAGATAAAATCCCTACTCACATGAACGTCAAGAAGAAGAAGAAGAATGGGGATAATTACAGATTCCAAATACTATAGAACCAGACCCATTAGAACTAAAGGCTCTACTAGCAACAATAAGAAGCCAATAATAATAAATGCCAACATAAATGAAGACCAGAAAAATAAGTTATTGGAAGTCATAAATAAGTGGCTAAAAATGTTCATGTGGTCTTATGATAAGATCACAAGTATTGATCCAATAATTTGTCAACATCAGATATATACTGATCCAGTGGTGAAACCATGATGTCAACCCCAAAGGAGGCTAAATCCCAAATTGAATGAAGTAGTCAAGCAGGAGTTGGAGAAATTACTGAAGGTAGAATTTATCTATCCTATTGCAAATAGTGAATGGATCAATCCTTTAGTAATAGTTCCAAAGAAGGGGGCAAGTGAAGAGTGTGCATTGATTTCTAATTGTTGAACTTTGCTACATTCAAGGATCATTTTCCCTTATCATCTGTTGACCAGGTCCTTGATACTATTGCAGAACATGAGTACTACAGTTTTTTAGGTGGGACAACGAATACAACCAAATCCACATTACACCTGAGGACCAAGAAAAAATAATGTTCACCAATTCATGGGGAACGTTTGCATACAAATAGATGTCATTTGGTCTTGGCAATGTGCCTGCCACCTTCTAGAGACTCACACTTAGCATTTTTCAAAAGAAAATTGGAAATGGTATTGAAGTATTAAAGGATGATTTTTCAACATATGGACTAGATTTCTAGCAAGCATTAGACTGATTAGAGTAGGTATTGAAGCAATGCATGGAGACAAATCTCAAGCTCAATTGGCAGAAAATCCATTTCATGGTCCAGGATGGGATTGTGTTGGGACACAAAGCATCATAGAAAGGAATAGAAGTGGTTCCTGATAAGATTTTAATTATACAAAATATCACTTAGAGGCCTCAGATAGTAAAAGATGTTCAATCATTCTTAGGTCATATAGGATAGTACAGAAGATTCATAGAGAATTTTTCAAAGATTGCAAAACCACTAGTATAACTCACTAAGAAGGATGCACCCTTCGAATGGACAGAGTCTTGTGAAAAGAAATTTGAGACCTTAAAGTAGAAACTAATTGGGACACCAATCCTCCAAGCTTTGGATTGATCTAAGCCTTTTCAAATTATGACAAATGCTTACAACTATGTGCTTAGTGTAGTATTAATATAGCTAGATGATCAAAAGAGATCCTACTACATACACTATGCCAATAGAGGCATCACTGAGACACAACTAAACTACACCACAACCAAAAAAGAGCTCATGGTCATGGTGTATGCACTAGAGAATTTTTAACATTATGTGCTTGAGTACCAAATTTATGTTCATACCAATCATAGTGTAATCCATTTTCTCATGAACAAGCTAGTGGTTAGTCCTAGAGTGATTCAATGGCTCGTAATTTTGTAAAACTTTAACATAACAATGATTAAAAAGTAGGGCACGGAAAATGTTGTAGCTGATCACTTTTCAAGGCTAAGATGGAATTCCCAAGATCATGAAGAATTGTTATCTAATAAATGCCCTAATGAGAATTTGTTTACTAAGACAATGATGGTTGTCAACTCAATAGGAAAGCCATGGATAGATGATTATCTATCTTATTTGACAATACAAGAGCTTCCTGCTGAGTGGAACAAGAAACAAAAAGAATAATTCCTTCACAAGGTAAAAAAGATACATGGAAATCAATGGAAATTTATACAAAATTTATGCATATGGGCTAGTCAAATGGTGTATGCCAAAATGCAATCAACAATGAGTTTTACAAGACACCCATGAAGGTCCATGTGGTGGTCACTATGCAAGGCATAGAATGGCACTAAAACTAATGATGGCAGGCTACTTTTGGCCTACCTTGTTCAAAGATGCACAAAACTTTGCACAATCTTATAAGAGATGGCAACAAGATGGAGGAATCATGGCTAGAAATAAAGGATCATAGTATTGGATATAGCCACTAGAGTTGTTTAATATATGGGAAATTGATTTTATGGGATCCATAACACCTATGTCAAATGGGATATCGTATATAATTATGACTGTGGATTACTGTACAAAGTGGACAGAGTAATAGTAGTAAAAGATTGCATAGCCAAGATAGCTACCAAGTTTTTTCAACAACTTGTGAATAGATTTGAAGTCCCCAAAATGCTTATATCAAATAATGGATTCCATTTCACTAATGCTACCTTTATAAACCTCATGCAACAACTGGGGGTAAACCATTAATTGACTACACCATATCACCCCTAAGAAAATGGTCAAATAGAGGTTACTAATTAAGAAATTACCAGAATTCTAACTAGAACTATTAGTAAGTTTAGGAAGGATTGGAGCACTAAGCTTAACAATTCTCTATGGGCCTATAGGACAACATGGAAATTACCCTTACGATATTCTCCATACAAGCTGGTTTATGATAAACTACCAACGCTCCCAATGCAGGCAAAGCTACGAACTCTAGCTACTACCAACCAACTTGACTTAGACTTGAGCTTCACCTAGAAGAAACAATTAATGAATTTAAACCTCTTAGATGAGAATAGGCTTGTAGCACTCATGATAAATGAGGTCAATAAACATTACTCCAAACAAGGCATGATGCAAAGATAAGACATGCATTAGTACAATTGGGTGATAAGGTCCTTTACTATAATCCCAATCAGATCCAATAGAAGACCAAGTTTAAAATGCCCTGAGAGGGACCCTATATTGTTCAAGCCACTTATCCTTGATGTCTCATGCATATTCATCACCCATCCAGCCCACATAAGCTTATACTAGTCAATATCGAGTAGGTTAAACCATTTTACCAATATCCTAGTTCCACCAAAGATTCCACCCAACTGTCCAAATGTCCTCAACCTGTTCAGTGTTCCAATTGACTGATCTTGACCTTAGTTATGGGGGTATCCAAAGGGACACGTAGCTATTTCTAAAAATTTTCTACTTTCTTAGTATTTTTTCTATTTTCTTGGTATATTTGTCCATTCTTTTATACTTTTCAACTTTTTGATAATTCCATGATTCTTTGACATTTTCCCAATTCGTTAATGATTTTTCATTCTTACTACCTTTTACAATTTTTCATACCTTGTTTTCATTTTCTTTGTACATATTTCTAATTATTAATAAAACACACCAAGAAGAGTTCTCTATGTTATCAAATTATAAGGGACCGATTATTTGTATAGCAAGACCACAACATCCATCCACCCATTCCAAGTAATAAGAGGTTCTTACCATGGCCATAATGATTCTTTTCCTAATAAAACTAAAATAAACCTATGATCATTATGCCTAGATAGAAAAATGAGGAACCAAGTGGGAATGTAAAGGGTTTGACATCAAGAGGATTTGTGGAATCTCTTGGATCACTTCTATATGTTCTATCATGTTGCTAAGGTTGTAATAATATCCTTGTAAATCTAACAAAAAGTGGAAGTAAGAGTACAATATGTGCTACCTTACCATGTCATTAAAAAGACATGTTACCCATCCCTGAAGATAGTCCTCTGGTAAGGTTGACACGATTAAAAATAAAATAAAATAAATGCACAAAATAAATTTTTGGGGTTTCCACTAGAAAGACATGTTACCCATGCCTAAACATATGTGACTTCTTAGGAATTTTTTTAAAAAATAATAAGCAATGCACTCAATAAACTCCTCCTTTGGACAAAAAACCAAGTGATGATACTCCTTACAATAGTAATAGTCTTATGGTTGTGAATCTGAGAGGTGAAGCAATGCGATGTCACTAGACAGTGGTTTGGACTTGATTTGAATCTTGGACAGAGAGGCTAATGATTACTTTAACCACTAATAAAACATAAGAATACATTATGCCTATGGTAAGACACCTCATGTCTTGATTTCTACAATCCCTTCTAACTCCATCTCATCTCACTGTATAATTAATCATAACTTATGGTTTTTTGTAGCATAGCTTCATTCTCCCAACATCATGATACTAACATGTGTGTCTTGCTAAACAGGTATGTGTTACATTCAACTCCTTGAGTGCCTAAGAACACTTTAAGGCATGGTTATACAAGGGCACTAAAGGTTGGAGCTTTCTTTGGGGAGGACCCACTTGTATAACTTTTTTATTTCATACTTGGCAAGTGATTTCACATCATCTTGTGCCTTCTCAAATAATAAACATTAGTAAATACTCATTACCCATTCATACAACAAATATTCATGACCCATCTCCTATCCATCCACTAAACATTTTTTGCCCAAGATTTCTTTCCCATGAACTTTACACACCAAATTCTTGAAAATTAGGCATCATTAATGGCTGAGGATCCTATAGACATGCTTGATATCTTATAGATATTTCACTTGACTCCTTTTTTTCTTGAAAAATCCAAAAAAATAATTGAAATTTTTTATGGTGATATCATAGCTATGATATTAGAGGTCCTACAATGTTGTATCTACAATATATTATCTATGATAGTGCTCTTATAAAATAGTATATATAGCATGGGGAGTTAGTAAAATTTTTCATTTCTCATTGCCTAAGCAAAGAGAGTTTTTGTCATTTTTTCTTTCAAGCAAATCTCTGACACATTACCTTCTAATGCTCATAACTTTACCCTTGTAGCTCTAATCTTCAAAATTCTTGAACCTTGTTGATCACAAAGCTCTCAACTTAGTCATGAGGGGTACTTAGCATAATATTGCTAAAAGTTAAGCTAAAAATTTCTAACACCCAAAAGATATCTTAAAGGATAAGTACAAAGGAATAATGAGAATCTTATAATTTTTCAATCAAACTAAGGCCAAAAACACCTAAAAATCATCCTAATAAACCACACCAATTAATTTTAGGCCATAAATAAGAACAAAACTAATAACTATGAAGGAATATAAGGGATACAACACCTAATTAAAGATGTGATCTATCCACAAGAATGAGAAGAATTATGAATTGTTAAGTGCTAATAAAAACACTTTGATAATCCTCGATGCTCAATTGATTGTAAATGATCATAAAGAGAGGAGTAGGAGGACCTTCACAACCAAGAAGCAAAAGACTCAGAGGCCATAGGAGAGGCTCAACAGGGGAGCAAACCCCAGAACAAGAATATGCAAAAAAGGAGGCTCAATCTTTCAATATCCATCAAGAAACTCTTACCATAGAGCACTCAGCCTAGGTAGAGGTAGAAGATCCACAAGCACTAGAATAAGGATAGCACCTCATTCTATCACCAAATTGCCTCCAGGCCATCCAGGAAAAGATGATCATGTCCATGGTGATTGTAGAACTAAATTTTTGTCCATTCATGGAATTTACTCCAAAAATAGTGAATATGTAACTCCAAGCATCACCATTATGGCCCACACTCACATGCAATGAGGAATGGTATTTAGGAGAGACATGCCAATTTTGGAACAACAAAAAGATTAATGCAACAGCAAGATTGAAGGAGTCTAAGTGTCCTATTTCATAAAGGAAATCTTTGAAGCCCTCCATGTGCCTAATGAAGGGGCAAAGATGGCACAGCTCTCCACCATATCTGATACTAATACAAGAATATTATGGTTGCAAAGGGCATATGGTAAGAAGGAAAAATATTATAGTGAATTGACCCCTAAGGAGAAAATATATTTTAAAATTGACATATATCACCTATCCCCTAATAAAAGGCCTAATAAAATATCAACATATGCCAAAGGAATCACCATTCTAATGAAAAATTCAATACTAACATTGCCCATCTCTACTACCTCGAGATTCAAAGGCAATTTGGGGAGAAAAAGATAGGAAAGTTAACACTTCCATTCCCTTACCTTATTAAGAAGTTGTGTAGACAAGCTAAAATCCTAGGATACACTAATGACATTCTTAGAAAATCTTAAAATGCTTCATATGCAAAAATGCTTAAACCAGTGGCTCCAAAGAAAGATTAGGTGAAAAAATTAGCAAGCATTGAGGAAACTGTAGGCACCACACTTACTAGTAGCATGCCAACTACTAGTCAACAATAATAGGTTAGGCCTAGTAGTCAACAATAAACTAAATAATAGCAACAGCAATAGCAACAATAGTAGTAGTAGCAGGTTCCACTGTTGCCACTGTAAGATTATAGGCCATCAATAAGCCATTTGCAACAAATTGTAGAAACTATCAGTTCGGGAACATGTGAAGAGGCCAATATTTACAAGGCCATAGACAATGCCAATAGACCCACAATTTCCATAGATCCTATTAATAGATGAATCTGGTTACCATCAAGAGGACAGGATGAATGGTCACAGCAAATATCAGGGAACACTACATCATTCCAAGTGATGCTTGAGACTAGAGAAGGAGCCACAGTAGTGGTCATGCAACATCAGGATAAAGTGGAAGCTATAGAACTAATCACCAGTCACATCAAGGAGTCATTTCATGTTCCTATTATGCCACCAGTAGATCTTTCAGGAGCAAGAGATACTTAGATGTTAGCTGGTTCCTCGATGATTCCTACTAAACATGAGGATGTACTCGACAAACCACTATATATAGGATAGGCCATGTAAAATCTCTTTGATATCCCTAGCAATATCACTACAATTTAGTCTAATCTGATAGCCATCAAGGGTAAGTTGGTCATGGCTGTGACCAAGGTAGAGCATGTTGAGAATAAAAGCTATAGGTTACAAGAAGAGATCATGTCCCTAAGGGTAAAAAAGAGAGATCCAACACAATTTATTTCCTGTGACCAACTCAATCAATTTCAGACCAACCATGTGAAATGCCTCATTGGTCAGAATCTACAAAGGAAAAGGGAGAAAGAGAAGGAAGTATGGAATGATTCAGTAGTAGAAGCCTAAACATATGCTCATGTCAAAGCACTTACTACCTTGTACGAAGAGAACAAGTAGTTAGCTATAGATAACACAAGATTTACCAATGTAAAAAAAATAGAAAAATCTTCTCAAAGAAAGCATCCATCAATTAAGAGAATAACTTATAAGGGTCAACCAAAACATGAGCCACTTAGCTAGAGAAAACATGACCCTATTAATGGAAGAAGTCCATGCAATAAGACAAAAATCTACTATAGAAATAAGCGCATGGCAAACTGAGACTAAGAAACATGAAAGGATCAAGGAACATTTTCGTGACCAAGTGGGCATGTATAAGTAGATCAACAAGAAGAAGATCCAAATGGCAACGTCCAAAATAAGTTCTATCTTTGCATAGAATTCTTATTGGCATCCAACCTTGGACAACCTCACTCATGTCCACTAGGTAAAAACAAAGAATAAAGAACTTCATATCAAGAATCTCAAAAAGTACATGGGGTTTTCTAACCTTCATTATGCTAACTTAGCCATGTTAACAACAAGTAGCTACTATATATGCTTTATACAAGAAAGATTTTTCTGATAGGAAGGTTGTCTTACAAAAGTTGTAGGTGGCAAACTTAGAATTGGAAGTGGTTAAGGCCAACTATCAAGGCCAAAAAGATGTTGTAGCTAACCTAGCCAAACAAATGTCAAACTCTCAAGAACTATGAAAAACGGCCAATGCATTGGAGGAAGAAAGATGGTAGTTTGTGACATGGTATGTCAAAGCAAACCAGATGTTTCCACAACTACCATGTCCATGGCATGTACCAAATCCATCACACATTGCACAACAAGCATGGATAGTACATGATCCCAAAATAGAGAAAGAAAAACTTCAAGTGTTGCTAAATAGGTACCAATTTAAGGACCATAATGATAAAGGAAAGCAGTTGATGGAGGAGCCACCACCATTGAGCACTTAGGCTACATCAAGCTTCTTCAAGTTTTTATCTTTTTTTTGTTTGATTTTGTCAAACACTTATGTTAGTTTTGTACAAACACCACTACAGCATTCAAAATCATGTAAATAGTTTTCAATCATATATAGTTAGATCTACCTCTCAATTTTATAAGGGACTCTATCCTTATTTTTTTTAACTCTAGGATGAGTTTCTAGTTAGTCATGGGGGTATGATAAAGTCAAATTTTAATGCATGATGATATCATATTAACGATGTCATTAACATGATATCATAGCACATGCAACATCATCATTGATACGATATCTCGAGATGTGTGCAACCCTATAAATACGACACTTAGATGCACGATTAGCAACCTTTCCATTCCATACCTTACTAAAACTCTTACAGTTTTGCTACATAGTTTTATTGATACAAGTGAATGCTTGCAATGTGATGTCTAGTGATTGAATAGAATCTTTATTCAAGTAGATTGTACTTGAACATAGTTTTTGAACTAAAATAAAGATCGAGATTGCTTTACATCATTGCAACATTGCTTAGTTTACTTAATTTTTACTTAGAATAATGTTTACTATTTTCCTAATTTAATCTCTTAGTTTTCTAAGCACTTTATTTTTACTGTTGATAGTAAAAGGAATGAGTACGATTGATTTTGAGCACTTACGTGTAATCATTTGCTAAGCCCAATAGTGGTATTTCCTAGTATGCCCAGTAGAATAATGTTCGATTGCCCAATAATGATTACATGAAGTCCAACGTGTGTACAGAAAATCAGAATCATATGCTCATCACTATAGGCTAGAGTAGATTTACATTTCTGTCATTACTTAAACTTAGATTCAATTTCATTCTCAATTACATTTATCATTAGGAGTAAAATGGGCTTAACAACATCCCTTATCATATGCCTTACTCCAAGCTAAATAATACACTTAAACTTTACTAGCTTGAAGTGAGAACATAGTGATCATGAGCTTAACTCAACTACTAGCATACCAACATTATCTATCTATAGATTATAATCAGGTTATGCGTGAACACTTGTAAATTGTATGGTTGGGTGTTGGATTGCTCCACCACTCATCAATATGATGCAAATGATCCTACAAAATTATTCTTCACACTCCTATAAGAACACCTCCATGAACTAAGTGTTGAGATACTTAATGCATGACCATAAATGGTCTTTGGATCAATATAATCCTTGATACATCAATGATTATGAAATAAAGAGGAATAGAACCTCCAATCAAATCTAGACTTAGCCTACCACACATGAATCTAGAATAGTAGAGGAATGATGACAAAGTAAGATTTTATGCTAAAAAACACCTAAGTATAAATCAATCTATTGGCGACTGTTTGGGACGCGACCACCAATGAGTGCCCTCGAACAGGATTTAGCAACACCAAGGCCCAGATACCTCCAAATAGACTCAGTAGTTAATGTGAGTGTGTGTGTGTTCTGTTGCGATGTGCAGTTGTGAAAAATGAAACGATTGTGTTGTGTGTAAACTACAAATGACTTATCTTAAAGAGATTCAGCCAACTTTGCCAAGTACTGTGAGTTGTTGAGAGTTCCTATTTTGTTCAATTGCCTAGTCTACGCAGTCCTTATAATACCTACTTGTAACAAATAAAATTTTGCAAAAACATTTGAGCACAACTCC